>NDXB01008409.1:263186-332833 GCA_002631895.1 Agapornis roseicollis | reverse complement strand
AAGGAAAAAACCAAAATGAGAGGGGGAAATTGTTTTTTTTTTTTTTTTTTTTCCAACTGGGGCAGCCCAGGCTGATGGTGGCCTTTATACTGTAGACATAGAATCATAGAATCATAGACTCATTGAATGGTTTGGGTTGGAAAGGACCTTCAAGATCATCTCATCCGGTTCCAACCTCCCTGCCATGGGTGGGGATGCTTCACCCAAGATCACGTTGCCCAAGATTCTGTCCAACTTGGCCTCAGACACTGCCAGGGATGAAGCATTCACAGCTTCCTTGGGCAACTTGTTCCAGTGTCTGACCACCCTCACAGTAAAGAACTTATTCCTTAAATTGTTTGTGCCATCACTCTCTGCCCTCCATATGCATGCCCAGTGAATGTTAAGAGTGCTAACAGTGGTGTTGTCTTCTTTGGAACCTTGTCCCCTAAGGAAGATGCACTTCTGCTGGGTTCACTCCACAGCACACGTGCTCGAGCATGAACACTGGATGCCAGAAGGACAGCCCAAGCAGGAAATTGTGGAGAAAGGCCAGCATCCAGCATACCTCACTGGTGACAATAAGGAACTCTCATATAAAGTTTTGCCCACTGGGCAAACTGAACTCTCATTTTGAGACTGTGATACTCGGTTACGTTCTTTTCACTATTTTTTAAAATTTGCCTACAGCCAAGAATTGAAGAGAAAGTAGCAAAGTCCCCTGAAGAGAGCTAGTCCCAGTGTTTCCAGCTCAGTAGGAAGTACTTTGAAAGTCTAGTTTTGTTAGATGCTGTGCACTGCCTGCATGCTCATTGTCCTAGAAGTATCCATTGTTAGCAGGAACAGGGCATTTGTGGTAATTTAAATCAAATGAGCAGGCTCACATGAATGGTTTCAATTTTCTGCAGAACTTAGATCCATCAGGGAGCAATCAAAATTTTCCACAATGAGGACCAGTAACTTTATGCTGTCTTCAGAGAAAAGGCAAAGGGTGGGCTCTCTCACTGGGGTTGCCTTTAGGGTTGACAGAAGAAGACAGAGAATTCTAGGCTGATGCTGTGCAAGTTTCTCTCTAACATCCTCTTTCATTCCCTTAACTAGGCCAGCTGGACCTTTATCTCATCTTAAGCATAGCAGGAGGTGCAGTCTTCTTTGTCATCTTCATTATTTTGCTTATTTATTGTATCAGGAGGAAGAAAGCAGAAAGGTTGGAAGATGATGGTAAGTGTTTAAGAAGCTTTAAGTTGCTAACCGGCCACCTAAAATCTTAGAGCTTCATGCTGACAGTGAGCCCTGTCGGCAGGAGTATGCTCTCTACTTTGGTATGAGCAACAACCGGGTTTTGGCATATGGTGAATCTCAGCAGATCAGCTGGCATTGCCAGTCTTGTTTTCTGATACACTGCTTTGAACAAAAGACTTCTTGTTGTCAAGCCCTTTTTTTAGTTGTGGTGAAAGAACTGCTCTTCTAAAGCTTGGCTA
This sequence comes from Agapornis roseicollis, assembly GCA_002631895.1. NCBI lineage: Eukaryota > Metazoa > Chordata > Aves > Psittaciformes > Psittacidae > Agapornis > Agapornis roseicollis. The sequence continues at coordinate 331,373 of NDXB01008409.1, read as the reverse complement.
AGGCCACCAGTCATGAGCATCTGTGGGGCTAAAATATACAGTTAGGTATCCCATCAGCAGCTTTTTGACGAGTTTATATGGTGCAAAATTAGGATCCTTGAAATCATTAGTCAGTTTTGGAAATGCTGCAGACAGTGAAAAGGGGCAAGAGAGCTCAGCTTTTCTGTGAATTTTCTCAGGCATCTTACAGAACTTGTTCTCTCTACAACGCTGGAGGCCCCCCCCGGGGCACTTTAAAGAGTTGAGGTTTTCAGGGTGGGCAGATATTTCAAATGTTGCCCAAAATTCATGGCTCCTTAAGACTCTGAGTCTTGAATACTCTGCCAGTGTTCTCTGAGAATGGGCTCTTGGTCTTATCAGAGAGGTTGCCTTGAATTTACAACCTGGGCATTGCTGCTAGTTTTGGTGGACAGAAGACACTAAGCTGCTACAGAAGAAGAGTTGTCTGGCCCACTTCTGGGTTGGGAAGTTAAGCAGGAGGGAGGTTGGCCTGCAGAGCTTGTTCCAAGGCTTGTTTCCCAGTCCTGCCCCCACACCCTATCAAGTTTCCTGTGTGGTCTCAAACAACAGCTACTCTCTGTGTGAGTCAGTTCATGAGTTACAAAATGGGAGTAAAAGCTCCTTCATACACCGCAACAGGCATCTCTGTCAAGATGCCTGAAAGAAACCTGAGCTGCTGTCTCACAGGTGCCATGGCCAGGCATGACCAGTCCTGTGGCTGAGGGGAGTGAAACCTCACTACACCTGAGTGTGGGTAACATCATTATCCTTCTGCTTCTCCCAAAGTTAAGATGATGAAGAATAGGTAAGAGCTTTCCCCATTCACTGAGAGAGCTCACCACATTGCAACCACAGGATGTCATCTCAGAAGGGTTGCCATAGCTCACGAGCACAATGATGGTGTGAGCATAGCCATCTGAGTGTTACTCTACATTATAGCTGTTCTTGAGTGAGCTTTGTTACTTCCTCAACTGTACATTGATAGCATACCCTCAGTTCTTGGATCTGGATTCAGCAAGAATGAAGAAAAAGAGAAGTCTGGGAAAATTGAGAACTAATGTAGGAGAGTGACTAGCCTCTTTGAAGCAGTTTTGTGTGTTCTTAAGGCCATTTCAGTGCCCCAAGTGACTCAACCCCTAAACTAAGCTGACTGATGCTACAGAAATGATGAGGCAGTGATCAAAACTCAGCTGGCATGAATTTACTTCTGCACATGGGGAACTCAGTGCTGTCAAAATGGGCCTCTGCCTTCCAGCACTGATACTGGCAGGGCAGAGTGCTTTGATACTGATTGCTTCCTGTGGTTGCATCTCTCTTTGCTTTCAGTGTCGTGTTTCCAATACAGTTCAGATCAGCTCAGGCTGGGGCTGTCCACTGGTGGTTCCCCAAGCACAGAGAGGGGAGAGCTGCCCCAGAAGCCCCCAGGTACCTTGACCTCACCCAGGCAGCCAAAAAACCTTCTGGGTTTGCCTGGGATGTGCAAGCAGAGGTGATTTTGGTGGTTGTCTGGAGCAGCAGCCACACCTCAGAGCGGCAGCAGCCAGGCTCGTTCTCGCTTGGGCTCAGGCCTTTGTGCTGCCTGCTCCACCTGTGCTCGGGCTGTGCCTGACTGCGGGGTGCTCGTGTCGTTGCAGGAGAGGAGCACGTGACGCAGGCGCGCCCCACGGACAGTGAGATGATGGTGAGGGAGCCCCGGCCCCTGCCCTGTAATCCGCCCCCGCGGCAGCAGCGCGTGCAGCGGAGGCCTCTCCCGCAGCCCCACGTACAGCAGCGAGCGCTGCCCCCGCGGCCCCGGCCCCGCACTCAGCAGCGGACTCCAAACCACCCCAGAGACAGACCTTGAACGTCTGGCGCGGCAGGGACAGTGGTGTCTCTGCTCCACGGCACGCAGGGACAAGAAAGCTTCCGATAGTCAGGGATCCCTCCCTCCCAGCCTTGTGTAACGCTCAGCTATGCAATGGCAGCTTTTGTTGCAGAAAATTAGAGAGAGCCTCAAATGGAGATGAAGAGACGCAGTGGAGGAGATTCAAGGTGATGGGCATTCATCCCTGTGGCCATTTTTCTTCAAAGTGTCTCTCCATGGTAGGGTACGGAGCATTGAGCCTTGAAACCTGTGTCTTTCTGTGGTTCAGTTGTTTTTACTGCACCTTGTTGTCTTCGTGCCTCCTAGATGGATTATACCAAGAAGAAGCTAAAGCCCTACTGAGACAATATGGGCCTAAGGATCTTACTGGGGTTTGTCACGTATCTTTTGTTTCTCCTGCCACACATTAGGCCAGCCCCATGGCTTCAGGATCAAATGCATGACCTCCTGGGTTAAAAAATAATTGTATGTAATTAAATGCATGTCTGAAGTTGATAGAATTGGTGTCATTGAACACAGAGAAGAAAAAACTTAAGGGGGATGTGGGAGCTTTGAAGGACATCTGCGTGTGGAAAAATGCAAGTGAGAAAGGAGTAAACTTTTCACTTTCTCTACCATGGCTTAAATTGCAGGGAGGGTTAAGTCAGGTGTGGCGTTTTGTTTGGTTTGGGTTTTTTTTTGTTGTTCCAAATGAAGCACTGAAATAGATTTCTGGGAGAGGATTTCCAGCACTGGGGGTTTCAAACAGCAGATTAAGCTTTCTCATCCTGCTGAGGCCCAATGAACATGCTGCATGGCCTCTTCAAGGAATATTTCAGCTCAGTTTTCTGTGACTCCTTGCTAACAAATAAAATTGAACTTTATTCTCAGGATAGGTGCGTTTGGCTATCCAGACATTTATTTTGTCATAGAAGAAGTCTGGTAATCATTAGCTCATAAAACAAGTGTTACAGACTTCCAAGCAGTCTGATCACTAGTGTTATTGTCTGAATCGTAATGGCTTTACATTGTAGGGCCTCCTGCTGATGGTGGGGGACCAGAACGCTTTGCTAGTAAGCACCTCATATATAACAAGGTGATGATAGAGAACTGCTGGGAGATCTCCCTCCCAAAGAGAGAAAGAGGTTGGACTGCAATAACTGCACCTGCATCACCCTACATGTGCTGGACAAACACTAGTTGCTCTTGGTCCTTGGAGATGTTCACAACTGTCTCTTTGGGACACCTAAGGAGAGAAGAGAGCAATGTCTGAATGGGTACACTGGCCTATCTGTTGTAAGGGGAAGCACAAGTGGAGAAGGAGGGAGTTGCAAGAACCACAGAGCACAAGACATCCACAGAGAATGTTGCATTAGGGAGAACATGTAGTACCTTTTAGGTTTGACTATCCTACACATACCAGAGGAGAGAAAACAGCCATCCTTTGTTTCTTCCCAGAATGCAACTATTTTTATCTTCTTTCACAAGGGCAGAGAAGTAACTTATCAGGGACAAGGTCTCTGCCTCCGCCAGAGCTTGGTCACTTTGCTTGAACTCCCATGTCAGACACAGCCCTGGGAGCATCACCTTGGCTTTCTGCAGCTTGTTTTAGGGCTTTTGCTATTGAAAATTGCATTTGATAAACACTTCCTGGTTTATTCTGTAACATACGCTATATCCCTGTAGAGAATTAATAAAGATAAGAGTGGGTGGAAAGGATCTGAGTTCACCCCTGTACTGGTACTTCAATATTTGGATCTCACTTTGTTATGAAGGAGGCAAGAAAAACATGTTGGTTCCTTAGCCATGGAAACAGGGATGCAGGAGGTTTCACACTGATGCCCCAGCTGATGGGCTCGGGCTGGCACAGGTGAGCGCTGGCACAGGTGAGCACAGCCACCATGCATGCCTGCTTGCTGTGGCAGCATGCTCTGACTGTCCTATGTGGCCAGAGCTTTATCACAGCCCTTTTCTGAGCAAGCACATGAGCTGGGAATTCTATGTGGTAACATGGTTACAGGAGAACTGGTCCTTCCTGGGAGAGAGGGGAGAGTTACTGGGACCTGAGGAAGAGGGTGGGTTCCTCCTGTGATGCCCTGACACTGTTTAGTGTTCTCTGTGCCCTGAGCTTAACAGAGCTGCAGAAATGCTTTGGAGATGCTCCTTCCCCATGGCTGAGGATTGGTGAGCTTCTGTCAGCCCTCTGAGACACCCTTCTGGGCTTCCCACCAGCCTTGGGCTGGTGCTAGTGAGTGACACTTGCTGCAGCTCCTTGCAGTGGAGCACCAGTGCTTGCATGAGGTGGTGCCAGGGTTACTCCAGCCCAGCAGAAAAGTTTGCTCACTCTTCTGGCAAGGAACTGCAGCCTGAAGCTAAGGATGAGCCCAGGATAGCAACGAGAGGCAAGAATCTTTCATACTGTTGGTCACAAAGTGGGTCCAAACCTGTGCTCAAGAGTGGGCTTGAGACCACCATGTGAACTGGGGAAACCTCTGTTGTCTCAGATATGTGACGGCTGAACACACCTAAAAGCCTCAGATCCCCTTCCTGAGCAGCAGGGCTGTGAGCAGGCACCCTGATTTTGGGACAGGGCAGAGGCCACAACAGTGGGCATGAGTGAAGTGTGGAGGTACATGTTTTAATACTGCCCTCCAACTGGCTGCTGTAACCATGGGCTGAGAGAAACACTCAGCCTCAGCCAACTCAGTGAGGTCTCCTCTGAGGTACTAGTCTCTTTTCAGCTAGATATTTCAATTCTGTGTGCCAAGAGGCTCAAAGCTAAGTAAAGAGAGATTAATATAGTCTGTTGTATGGATTTGCACCAAAACACAGTCCTCCATCAGGCAAACAAGAAAAAACTAAGAGCACAGAGTACCCTGCAGAATGGGAGTCTTATCAGAACAATGCTTATTTTTGATTGACACCTGTTTTTTGATAGTCACCATTATTTATGCAATGTCTCATGTTTGTTCATGATGCACTGCAATGGACGATACTTGTACAGTCCCCAGTTCCACTTGGTGCCTGCTTGAATAGTCAGCAATTCTTCTGAATGTGTGTCATGGAGCATTCAAATCTCAGGGGTTTATGCTACAGAGGATGTTTTAGTTCTGAAAAACAAACTGACAGTGTGACCTAAGAAATAAGAGGAAGTGATGGGCTCTAGTGGTACTCATTGCAACCTTTCTTGGTTCTTCTTTCATAGATGCATCTATCAGTGAGTCACACAAAGTGAAGTGTTTTTCCTCATTCTTCGTAAAGGGGATGAGATGACAGGGCTGACATGCTGAGCCGTGCTCTGTAAGGATGCTGCCTTGTCCTCTGTGACTGGGGAGATGTAGTTGATGTTGCCTGAGTGCTAGCAGGGCTCAGTTTCGCTTTGTGATGTTCTGCAGAGCCAGCATTGAGAGAATGGGAGGAAAGTGCAGTCTAGTGATCCAAGCAGGTCTGTAGTCATGCTGTGGTTCTGCAGCACTCACCAGTTGTGCACCCAAAAGAGCAATGGTTGGTTGTATATGCAAAACAAATCTTGTATCTCAGTCTTCATCCATGTGACATCAGCAGCATTTGCTGCCCAAACTTGGCCTTTCTAGTAGAAGAGACCTGCTTGTATGTCAGCCAGATCTTTGGCAGTCCAGGGGAGGCTCTCTCCCTCCTGGCACAGCGGTGCTGGAGCCAGATAGATCATGTAATTTCTAAAATAAAACTCTGGGCCTGCAAAAGGACAAGTAGGAAACGTTGGCTGGTTCAAATGTCTTTATTAGGATGCTTGACAGAATGATGGTATGGGGAAAAAACACAGGTTTCATCCTTATTCTGCAAAAAAAGTCAGGCTCTGATAAGGAGATAAACCCCAGCTGGAACTGTGTTGCCTCCCAGCTCCCTTCTACATTCTGACAGACCTCAAGACATCATCACCTCAAGTTTTCCTCCTTGTCAAGGGGAGCTGCTCTCTCCCCAGGAACAGCAGGGACCTGAGTGAATGAGCTTTCCCAAAGCCTGTGGCATAGTAGCGTGACACGGCTGCTGCTCCCCTTGACCTTCTGGTGCAGAGAAGAGCAGGCGCATGAGGAGCTACCTCATGTCAGGATCAGTATGGGCATCTGCCAGCTACTGCCCAGGGCTTCCCATCTGGGGCTTGAGGTAGAGGAGGAGGGCAGGTACTAGCTGAGCTGGCCAGCAGACAGGCCAGACTCCATGCTTGTAGCACATTGGACATCAGGGCAGCTACAACAGGATGGGCAGGCACAGAAACAGCTGCCTCAGATGAGCTAGACAACCAAGAATCAGGATTTGAGTTGTGTATTTTATGTTCACAGTCCGGGGATGGGGCTTCTCTTTCTTGAAAGCATTCATCTGAGCTGCAATTTACCCTTTGGGCAGGGGGCATGCATTGTATGCCTTGCTGGGCCTCCTGCTTCCCCCTGGTTTTTAATCCCAGGACCAGCTGGTTTGTTCTCACCTCCTGTGACACTTCCCCAGGCCGCACTGCTGCAGAGTTAACTTCTATTCTAGCTTTCCTTCCTGTGAAACACCCCCGCTGGGTGTCTTATTTTTCCTCTTTGAATGACACCTCAGCACTCCACCTATACACACATCAGCTTCAGGGCAGTATGCCTGCCAAGGTGCCCCTTTGGCTTCAGAGCACAGTTTCTCTTCGTTGTGCCTGCCCTGGGAAGACCTGCTTGAGGTTGCTTTGCTGCTGTCAGCAGTCTGGAATGATCCCTGTCTCTGAAAGGATGGAAGAGGGATATACCTCTTTTCTGTCTCCTGCCATGGGAAGTGAACAGCTGATGGTGAGTCCCCTTTCTCCAGATCTTGCTGGGCATGCATTGAGCCCCATCTGCTCAGAGCTTGTGGTGCCAGCAGGCCCTGCTCTCCATCCCTTGGCACGTGCATCGCTGCTGTAACTTGCTGGCTCAATCAAAGTACGTGTGGAGGGAAGGAGAGGGCAAAGACTGGTGTTTGGCTCTGCGCACCTGGCTGTCAGCAGCACTGATCTCAACATGATTCTGGTGCCTTGTGTGCCTTTGGTTTGGGTGATATTGTTAGACAGTTTCTGCCTTTGGTGCCTCTGAATTGTAGTTTTTGAGATAACAGGAAGAGACAACCCCACAACAGAGGCGCTGTTTGTGCAGTCATTCTCACTGGTTGCATTTCCCATGCGCTTTCTCTGCCTACATAACTATAGCAGGCAAGCATTTTGAGTTGCTGCCTGGCCTCCCATATAAATACCCGCTTTCATTTTCAACCCTCTTGGGTGGCATAGGGCAGGTGAGTGAGCATGGGGCAAAGGGTGTGAGTAGAGATATGCATGGCACAGGCACTGCTGGCAACCGGAGGGAACAGCTCTGAAACAAAACTCTCTGCAGGTATCCCAGAAATGCAGTCCTGTGCGTACAGCTCCTTGGCTGAACAGCAGTGAAATGGGGACAGGCAGTAAGGCTGGTGCATTAAGGCAGCTAACACTTGAAGAGCCTCATGCTGAAGTGTGATGCCTGCTGGGACAGTCTGGGACTGCTGCTGTTAGCAGCCAGAGTCAGACCAACCCCTCTTCCTCTGATAAAGTGTCCTGGGTTCAGCAGTATCAGTCATTTTTCTCCTTCTCAGTAGCTGGTGCAGTGCTGTGTTTTTGACTTTCAGCCTGGGAACAGAGCTGATATAAGCAGTGGTTTTGGTTGTTGCTCAGTAATGTTTACGCTGACCAAGGACTTTCTGAGTCTCATGCTCTGCCAGGGAGGAGGGGAAGCCAGGAGGAGGCAGGGACAGGAGACCTGACCCAAACTAACCAAAGAGGTATTCCATACCACCGCACGTCATTCCCAGTATATAAGCTGGTGTCTTCCCTTGTTATTTCCCTTATCATTATCATTATATGTGGCAGCAACAGTGGTTTGTGTTATACCTTAGTTACTGGACTGTTCTTATCTCAGCCCATGGGAGTTACATTCTTTTGATTCTCCTTCGCATCCCTTCAGGAGCAGGGGGGAAGAAACAGGGGAGTGAGTGAGCAGCTGCATGGTCCTTGTTGCTGGCTGGGCTTAAACCACGACACAGAGGCAAGGTGGTTTCCTGTGAAGAATGGGAATGAAGTCAAGGGATGCTTGTTTGCCAATGAGTTCCTACACAAAGGTGCTTAGCTTTCTAGGTTTTCTTCCACAAAATATGTGCACACCTCACTTGTTTCTATGATGGACTCTTCCCAAAGCCTTCACCAGTGCCTTCTCCATTTGACTGGGTGCCCCAGAGCTGCCTGCGTTTGCTGTCAGTTTCACTGAAGGGTCCTGCTAGGCAGAAACTCACTAAGCTCCCTGCTGTGTGCCAGGGGGCTGTGGGCTTGCTCTGCTCTGCTCTTACTCCTGACCTCTCATCTCACACTGATGGTGAGAGCCTCAGTGGCCCTCCCTGCCCTGAGCACTATGCAGATGGTGAAACCTGGGAGGGCTATCTGTAGACTTGGGATGCTCCTGCAATGCTCCTGGCCGTATTCCTGCTGGGGACAGGGTCCTGAATTCCCCTTTTGTCTGAGAAGGGAGTACTTGTAGGTATTGGTTTGTTCTGGCGTCAATGTTTTATCCCATTTCTGCTTTTCTGGAGATTTTACAGCTTTTAAACACACCACCTGAGGGAGCTGTGTTTCTGGGAATGGCTGTACAGCCAATGGACTGTATGAATGGCTGTACAGCCAACAGGCTGCACAGCACTAGGGTGACTGCAAGGCCTGAGTGCTGCTGGCACACCGGTCACTGCAGTAGACGAAACTTCAGGTTTTGTCGGCTTCAGTGTGATTACAGTAGCCAGAGCCAGTGGAAGTAAATGGCAGAATGAGGATGTGGCTCCTATTATAGGGGAAGTGTCTTTATCTTGAGCCCAAAACTCAACCAGCAAAACTTCAAGCACCCTTGTGCTGATCTTACAATTTCTATAGACTCTCTTTTTCTTTTTAGCCAATTAAAAAAGGGACCAGCTTAGCCAGAAGCTAGCCACTGCAGAAGAAGAACTAAGTAACATAATTTTCTTTTTAAAAGGCACTGACAGGAAGGAAATGTCTACACAGCAAGTGACTTGTAGGAGCCTTTAGCCCCTGTAAGGGAAGTTAAATCCCAAGTGTTGGAGGAGTTGCTGGGAGTCCGAGGTGTACCAAAGGAAGGTCCATTTAATAAGGGAAAAAGGGTGAAAATGTTGTCCTCACCCTATTTGTATATCAGACATCTTACTTTGCCTAGGAATTCAGGCCACACATGGACAACATTCAGGCCACATAGTTTCATGCTGCTGAGAACAACAAATATGCTCATGGCTATTGCTGCCAAAGTACTCGCCCTTATCAGGCTCATTCTTGTAGCTCTTCCTTGGCATCCCTGTGCCACAGGGACAGCTTTCCTGGGGTGTATTCTAGGGAAAAGAGTTTGTATGTGTATGTCTCTGAATATCAAATGTTGCCTGTTGATGCTGAGAACATCACATCAACAAAAATGGGTCAGCTTTAGGAAAACAACCAAACTGCAGCTCTGAAGAGCCACAGATGGTGCCACGGTTAGATGGGTTGTCGACAAGCAAGGAGAGGCATTTCAGGAAGGCAACTGTAGAAGCAGCTGTGAATCTTCTTTCTCTCAGAGCATCTGTGCTAGAGAAGAATGTGTGTGACAGAGCACCTGAAGCAAATGCAAGCATGATGTCTTATCTAGAGATGAAAAACTGCACTACTACCGGCAGACACCAAAGCAGCTGTCTCAACAAACATACACATACGTTAAACAGTGAGAACTGTTGGTCCTCTCCCTCTCCTGTGTTTTGAAGGATATGTGCTTCTGAAGCCCCAGTACGAAATTGCACATAGGAATGGTTTACAGGCCTAGGTTGATCAGAAAGAAAGCAAAAGTTCTGCTTCTTCAAGGTGTAAAAAAGATGCTGAATCCTTTTGAAAAAAATCCTGCTGCAGGAAGGTGAGATGGAAGAAGTGATACAGACAATACTTCTCCATGGGACTGGTGAGGCTTAGCCCAGCAGTGCTCTGCACCCTCTCCCAGCTCCAAGTGTTGTGCAGCTGTGTGATACAAGCAGATGGGGCAGTTGCATTTTGGAGTCTGAATTTTCAGGCAGGAACCCAGGCCATGGATCTTTGCTACGGGTCTCTTGGTAGCTTTGGCAAGCTGGACATGTAGTTACCACTACTTCAGTTAGGTGTAACCCAGAGTGAGCCAGGATGGAAGCCCTACTTGAACCATGCCACCGAAAACATTCCCTGGGGGAAACTGTGTGCATGAAGCATGGGAATTTTGTGCTATGCTTGTTTTAGACCCTGAACTGTCCCTTTCCGGTGGTCCTGGGTTAAAGTTTCTACCTTGAGTGATGAATAGCATAGCTGAAGAAGGAGACACAAAGCCAGACCCATGCTCAAGGGGCACCTAGCCCATTGCTGCTCAGGGAACTAGTGGCTGCTTGGTCTCACTGAAGGAGAAGAGGAATTTGTGTGCTGGCCATACAATGGCCAAAGCATTTTAGGAATGCTGTATGTAAGCACAGCACCTGTTAGTCAGCTTTCGGCACACACCTTTAGGCAGGGAAGGCAATTTACAGCACAGAACTACCCAACAACTCCTATACAATGCCCTGTCCTGCAGGATGTGGCCTGAGAGCTTTGTTCAGCTGTGCTATCAGGACAAGAAGTGGAAGCAGCAAGTGCCAGCCTGCAGCAGCCAGTTTGGTGCTGGTGGGAGAGTGGGATGTGCAAGAACATGTTGGTGCTGTCATCTAGTAGGACAAAACCAGCACAACACAGACATGGCTCTGTGTCCTTCCTCCCATGCCTTTTACTCCTCTCTTGTGCTAATTTACATCCTGACTAATAGGCTTGGGAGTATTTGGGAGCCATAAGGCTTTCTCCTAGAATAGTTGTTGTCACAAGCTTCATGAGCTAATCTATATACTTGTACCTCTCCCCAGTAAAGTGTGCTTTGTGCCTGTAAGAAAGATCAGCCCAATGCACAAATAGAATAATGGCCCATGTAATTTAGATCATGTTATGCACCCAAGAAGATCTGAATAGCCAAGGCTAGAGATTTTTCTTAAACACTTGATTTCTGTTATTTGTATTCCAAACACAACATCAGTCACTAGTTTCTGTTTGTGATTTCCACTACAATCAAGTTCAAGTTTTGGTTCCTCTTCCAGCTGATCAGACATGTTCTGTCACTTACACAGCACGTGGCAAACGTCCCCCTGGTACACTGAGATGACTTGTCTTCTGAAAGACAAAAAGCAGCTTTGAAGGCTCAGAATCTGGGATGTACTCAAAGCTGAATGGCAATGGAAGGGCAGTGGTGGGAGTAGGGCCTTGCAGCTCATTTTATGTCTCTCCCAGCCTCTAATGGCTTTGTCCTGTAAGTGCCTCCTCTTTCCTCACACAGCAGAAGGAGTGCTGGAAAATCTGTCGATACTAATTCTGGCAGAGGAACTGGAATGTGAACCACAGGCCGGGCAGGGGGCAACAGGGAACTGAAAGTAGCCTCCCAAATCAGACACATTGGCATGGTTTTATTTTTCGAGATGCCAGGATTTCTTCACCGTGTTTTAAATAGAACTGTAGAGCAGTTGGAAGGGACCCCAGAGAGCATGTGGTCCAACCCTTCACAGTAAAAGGAACCTAGGTGAGATTATCTGGCACCCTGTCCAGCTGTACCATGCAGACCTCCAGCGACAGGAACTCCACACATCCCTGGGGAGGTTGTGCCAATAAAAAAATTATACCAAGTTGAAGCCTCTCCCAGTACGATTTATAAACACTGCCCTTTGTCTCATCCATGGGTCCCCTTATGGTTTAGATCAAAATCATTCATCTTTCCACTCCTGAAATGCTTCTCCCCGTGTGTGATGGAGAGTGATCTTGGCTCGCGTCCTTAAGGAAATATAGTTATGAGAGTATGTGTCTCTGCTGGTTCCCATTCATGCTGTCCTCTTCCACCCTTCCTTTCTACCTTTCTCCTTGTCTATTTCAGGAAGCACATTAACCTGCAGGGTTACATCTGCCTAAGTACAGTGAATGTTTAGTTTCTAAAGGACTCCTGGCTTAATTTATCTTATTCTTTCCTGCTGTGTAAGGCACTCCTTGCTCTGGTTAACTATTTTGGCTCATGGTGTCAACTGTAGCGGCTGCAGCAGCTCAGAGATGCAACCTGATGGTGAGTAAAGGAAGGTCCTGGCGGGACTCCTTTTCCACACATGAGGATGAGGTGAGGTGAGGGGAAAACAAACCAAACCAAGACACAAAAAACAAACCCCAGGCACATTTGCTCATAGAACACAGGGTGTACGGGTCCCGAAAGCTCTGACTTGATCGAAGAGAAACCCCAGCAAGGCCAGAAGAGGGCACCTGAAAACAACCGTTTTGTGCTCGGCCGTGTCTGCTGCTGGGCTCTTCCCTCTCCTTTTTTTCTCTTCCCAGCCCCCCCCTTCCTTTTCTTCACACAAACCCGTTTTCATCTTCCTGGGAATGTGCTGCTTGAAAATGTGGCTTGAAAGGAGAACACAAAGCTCCACTCGGTGTGCGGGCAGCAGCGGGCTGTGCCTCTCCCACCTGCATCCAGCCCCACTTCCTGTGCCCCAAATCCTTCTCCATACCCATGCCCATACCAGTGCCCAGCAATATGCTCATCTACAACACATGCAGGTCTATTGTAACCATGCAGTTACATTCAGGGTTCAAAATCAGATCTGCTTTTTTTTGTTGTTGTTTTCTCTTTTTTTTTTTTCTTTTCCATGAAAAGCGCCCCAAAACATGAAGGTTTCAGTAAAACATCACCTGTGCTCAAACCACAGTGGGGCTTGGAGAAAGGAACAAACCACCCCACCTCAGCAAGCAAGAATGGCAAGCTGAAAGCATGTCTTTTTGAGATGCCACCTCATGCTGGCTCTATTTGCTGGTTGGATGTTGCTCCCTGAAAAGCCTGCTTTTCCAAAGGCTGAAATGTTTTAGCCAGAGATCCTACCCATCACACTCCAAATCAGAGGCATTAGGCCTGAGAAATGTACAGAGCCCATCTGCAGTGAGGACTGGCCACATGCAACACCAGTATCAGACAGATTATAAAGCTCCCAGCATGTGTTTGGGGTGAATTTTAACACAGGCAGTCACAGTGCAGCATCCCTGCTATGCTTCCCTTCTGGAAACGTGAGCATCCTGTGGTCTTCCTTCTCTCACATGTGCAGAACTGCATTCTTTTTACCCCAACTCCAAGCACATGCTGTTTTCTCCTCGCTTCTCATGGGTGCTTACAGATTGAAGTGTGAACGGTCTATCAACAAACGCTTTTTACATGCTCTGCTATGAAGCCTTGCTCTATACACTTACGCCCTAACTGTATCACTTTCCTGCAATTCCCTTCCTCAGGTTAGCACCCCTCTGTCTTAGTCGACACATGCACACAATAAACATTTCATGCTCTATAGCTGTGCCCAGAGAGCCCACATATAACACACACTTATATGGACATCTCCACTTTCTAAGCACAGGTACATTGTCTTCTCTGTAATAAATTATTACAACAAACTGTGCATAGATAGGCACCTTTTCCACAACTTCAAGTATAAATATACTCCTTTTCTTTGCACAGACACACATGCACACACTTACTTTCTGTTCTCCACAACAGACAAGCCTTTGTTGTTAGGCTGTCTCTGCTTCTCTGGTCTTTCTTTCCTGCCTTGTTTCTGACTTGTTTTCCTTAATGCCTGTCTCTCCTGCTTGTTCAGGCTGTCAACTAAGCTGCAAGAAGCTGCAGATGAGCTGCCTGAAAATCACATTTGTCCAAAGCCTTTTCCTGCAGTGATGCGCGACTTGTTAAAATGGGCTCCGTAAGTGCTCTCTCAGTGAGTCCTTTGCCCCATTTCAAGGGTACAACATGAAGCATTCTGATGGAGCATTTTCCCCTGTGGGGTGCTCTGTGCTATAGTGCCAAGGAAGTGGGCTCCTGCTCAGGGAGGTGCAATATCCTTCCATTGCTGTTGCAATAGCAAAACCCCTGCTCTTGCCAGGACAGGCTGGGCGGCCATATCCAACCTGCATGGGCTTGCCTGCACACATTGGCCCTGGGCAGTGTGCTGCCATTGCCACTCTTTTCGTTTGACAGGTAGGTTGCTCATATGCTGGAGCTGAGGGAGCAGTAGAAAGCCAGAATGCAACAAGTGGTGAGTGTTGGTGCTTGGCTGTCCAGGAGGGGCTTTGGGGTGGCTCACAGCTGTCAGCAAAGGCTTGTGGTTTTTGGGAGGGCATCGCTCGTGGTAGGGGATCCCTGTTGCTGGAATGGGAGGTGGTCAGGCTGTGCTGCAGCACTGGGAAAGGGGAGGTGGTGTGGGTCTCTTCTCACCTCCATCCTAAGCACTCAGCACTGCTCTTTGGCCATTCCTGGAGAGGTTTCTTGCATCTCACTGCTGCCTGGTTTGTCCAGGGCTCTTAAGGACCAGTCTTGCTGGAGCATTTACAAGGGGTGCAGTGTCCCTGCTCTGGGCTGCCAGCCTCTGCAGAAGCATAGCCTGAGCCCTGAGGAAGGGGCTATAGCCCCAGCCAGGTTTCAGGTGCTTTTCCAGTTGTATTCTGCAGTTAAATTACAGCTTCCTGCTGCTTGGAGTGAATCACCTCTGGTTGAGATGGGCTGTAAGGAGGTGTGGGAATGACACTGAGAACTGTTGGCTTTGTGGGATTTGCTTGGTGCAAAACCAGCTTCTGCCTTTGCACACCTGGATGCTAATGGTGTCCTGTCTCAGTGACAAGGCAATGTGCAGAAAAAGGGGCTGTGCTAAATGTCTCTGTCCCTCTTCTCTGTCTACATTGACCCTAAATGCATCCACCTCTTGTGGGAGGCTCTGCTGAAGCAGGATGAATGGATGCCAACTCACCTGAAAGCAATGTGGTATACGGGGATGTGGTGTGGGAGGGAGCTTTGCATTTGAACATGCCTCTGACTCCACTGGGAAAGGCACAGCCAGGCTCTGAGAGTGAGTAGTATCTTGTGCTAAGCAGCATTTTTGTTATGAGGGTGACACTGGTGTCAGACTCTCAGGTGAAATGGATTCAAAGACAGCTCACTGAGAAGCTGGTCTCCACTGCCTTGTCCTTGCAGTGCTGTGCCAGCAGCCCCCTTGATATTGGACCCAATTCCCCTCCTCTACTGGCCTCAGTCTGCTGGGTCTCTCAGTGAGATTAAAGTCCTAAATTCATCTTCACTTTGTTTCCTTTTCTTATTTATTTCTTCTATTCAAAACAGACATGGTACAGGAAGCAATGTCCAGCAGATGTACTGCCTGGCCTGCATGGTTTCCTTGGGACAACCTACCTCCTCAGAGCAGTGGCACTGGTACTTCCATTTTTCATCCCTTCATCTCATCCATGTGTTGAGTCACAACAGTTGTGTCAAACAGAGCCAGATTTCACATAAGTTCCTGTATTTTTCATCAAGCTCTCTCATCTGCTCAGTCAGGAGATGGCAGCTGATGCTCTGATGGTACGAAGGATCTCCAGCTTGTTTTGCTCTGCTGCTCCATTTGCCTCCTGCACAGGGTTCTTAGCCAAACCAAAGACAGGACGCAAATGTCTCTCACATACAGTAAAGCAATGGCTCCAGCTCCCCAGGCTCCAGCAGCTCGCTGACCTGAGACCTCTGGGCATAAACAAAGTGCAGTGTTAGTGGAAAACTGGTGCAGCCCCCAGAAGATCCCTAGGAAACACATGAGCCCGAATGGAGCCAGCTGCTGTGTGTGGGAAGGCGAGAGGTTAGCCCGGATGATGCAGAGGACAAAGGCGAGACAGAGCTGGAGCACATTATTTGTCTTGTGGCTGAGTAGATTAGTGCGTTGGGCTGGATGTGGGTGAATGGTGCTTGGACACGTTTTGAGGAGTGACCCCCAAGGCAAGTTAGAAGAGCTGTAGATGTCAGCTCTTGTGGAAAGGATGTTGGAAACCCCACAGCCCCGGGAGGCTGATAGGGCAGTGTTTGTAACCATTAGCTCAGTCTTTGCACAAGCTTACTGTAGCCAGCAGTTTTCACAGTGAGAGGCACAACCCCGATAAATGGGTAGCTGGATGCTTTGTCTGATGCACAGCTCCTCCCTTTTCTTCTGGACTGAGATTATGTAGCTGATAATCATCCAGATTGCCAAAGGAGACAAAGTCTCTTCCCTATGACTCCTTGCATCCTGAGGAGGTGATTCAGGCTGTAAAGGTCATTTCAAACATCATCTGTGTTCTGTGTTCTGGGCTGGATGTGACTATGACACTGTGAAACGTGTGTGTTAATCAGGTTGATTTGCAGGTGCTAATGGGAAAGCCACAGCTTTTAAACCACCTTTTGAAATACAGTCAAGCTCTGCATGTGTGTTGAGGGTAATCTGGACTCACACACTGAAAGACCTCCTTCATACCGCTTCCATGGCTTCAAGACTCAAAGCAGAGTGTGAGGCAGAATCCTCTTTGTGAAGTGAGTTGAAATAGTCCAGTTTTCCTTGCATCTGGTGTTTCTGCTCCCTGGGTCTCTGAGCACATGCTCTTGGGTGCCCAAACCATTCCCCAGGTTTGCATGAGTTTGCAGCTGTGCTTCCTGCTACTGGTCGGTGTGGACATAAAAAGGAATAAATGCTGGATATTATTTAGCACTTCAGTCAGGTCGTGCTGCAGCTAGGAAGCTCAATAGTTCATAATAAAGAACATATTGTATCTCATACAAACATCCTCACTTCCTCTGCCCTTGCTTCCCTGCCTGTGAAATGGTAATAGTAATTCAGTGCCTCAGAGAAGAGTTGTGGGGCTTACTTAGCAAATTAAGATTTGTGAAATGCTCATAGACCAGCAGGGGTGGCAGGAGGGTGTTGTAAGTGCAGGAGCACTGCCAGTCTGTCTCCTTCCCTTGCATCTGATGGAAAGGAGATGTTGGGTGGTCTATTTGAATAGCAGGCCATGGTGCAATGCCTTACCACAAGGGAACTTCTGGGATCCTGTTGTACTGCATGGGGCATAGCATGACAGCCACCCCACAGACCTTGTGGCAACAGTACCTGAGGCGAGATCGGTCCCACTTTAGGAGGTGTCAGATGGTTTCTCTGGCCCTGACATCCTTGTAGCCATCTGGGTCTGTTTCTCACTGCCTGTGTAGGAAACCGGTACCCTCCCATGCAGCTGTCCTTGCACAAGTGTGCTCTATATCAAATGCTGACTCCAAAAGCAGTAGCATTGAAAAAGCCCCAAAAGATAAGAATATATCACCAGATAGTAAATAAAGTACAAGTTAAGGCAATATATTTTCCCCCTCCTCCACCTCCTTCTGCTTTTTTTTAAGGTGAGGTTTTATATTTTGACTTCAAGGAAAGCAGTAATTTATCTTAGAGCTGGTTTTAAAAAATCATTTTCCTATTCCATACTGACCTTTCTCAGGCAGATGAAAGGAACAAAGAAGAGAGCTGGGTAAGGCAGAAACCCTTCCTCTTCCTCCTCCTCATTCAAGGCACTGCATCCTGCTTCCTCCATCCAATTCTCTTGGCATTGGTTTCTAGGGGAGGAGGACATTGGCTCCATTCTCTTTCCTGACTGACAGGCTCTGACATACACACAGAGATATGTTGGTTGATATTTTCTTGGTCTGTTTGCTCCTCCTGAGCCCAACACACTGAGGTGATGAGCCTGAGGCTCAAGAGCTTTCAAGAGTGAAAGTCTGGGTTCCCCTAACAGGATGTCCTCTCCAGTTTTCTGTGGCAGGGGTTGTAAGAAGTTCTCCTGGTCCCTAAAGACACGTGAGAAGCAGGGTGGCTGAGCTGTACTGTGACCAGTGGTGTTTGTGTTTGGTTAGGGCAAGACTGTGTCTCCCAGCATTTAGCATGGCCTGAAAACACGTAAGATTGAGCACACAGCATGAAGAAGTTGCCCCTGAAACTCCAGCTGCCACTACCTGGCCAGGACAGAAACCAAACAGCTGGCAGAGCTCCAGGGGCCTACAGCACCAAAGAGGTATCTGCCAGAAGGGCAGGGAAAGAGCTGGCATTGTTACTGTCATTGTTACTGAGCCGGGGACTCTTCCTGGCAATCCGGTGTAGGAGGTGGTGAAAATCTGTCCAAGCTGAGATGCACTGAGCACACCAACTCGCCAGTAAATGAAGTGGCGTTCTGCCAGAGAAATTTTTGCTCAGCAGAAACTATGCGGCTACATCTGATATGGACTCTGTAAATGGCCATTAGCCTGTTCCAGATGAGAGCAACATAATTGAATTTAAGGAAAAGGCTTAGGAAGGAATAAACTTTTTCTTTTGCATAGTTTCCCAGAAACTCTTTTTATTTTTTCTCTCCACATGATAGCTGAAAATGTTGATAGGTTGCAGTTAATACACGGAGACAGAAATAAGACTCAAGGAAGGGCAAATGAGAAGGAAAACTAGGGATGTCCATCTTCACTAGAGCTGGGTGTATGTAACAATAAACGTTCACAAAATGTGCTTGTGAATAAAACATGCAGCCTGTCTTCCTTAGCGATTGTGACCCATTTCATTCCCAAACACTGCTGAAAAAAAAGGATTCCTACCCACAAAGATGTTCATGAAAGCAAGCTATCTTTTAGAGTAATGTGAATAAATATAATTGAATGCTCAGACTTGCATTATTCTCAAAACCATTTTGAAGAGCCCTATCAGTTGCATAATAGGATCATGGAACAATTCAGCATGATTGCAAATAACTGGCAATGAGAGGATGCTTTTGCTGTGTATGAAGCATGGTGCCTAGCTAGAAGCGATATAGGATGACTTTCATGACCAATGGCAGAATGTAAACAGTGAGTGAGGAGTACAATATTTACAGCAAAAAGGGTCCCAACTAAACCATATGTTAGAATGCCTTCATGCAAACTGCTTGTCACAGCCACCTGAAAAGCAGACCCATCTGGAAGTAGACAGGTTGCTGGCTGATAATTCGGGGACAAGATAACGACCACGTTTGTCGGAGGCTTTATTTGTAGTGAGCAATATGATCAGCTTCAATCATATGTGACAGCAATGTGTAGTGTAAAGGTGTGGTCAATCAGTTTGAATTAATCCCTCCATCAATGTCACTGAACTGGAGATCAGGGCAAGTTGTTGTCATTTTCTGACTCAGGACATCACCAAGAGAAATGGCTCTCCCCACCTGCAGGTATCCCCACATTTCCTGCACTGGCTTACATTCCTCTTTGTGATCGTTCCCTGCCCATGCTATCAAAGGCAGGGAACCGAGCTATTGGTTCACACAGAGTCCATTCACCTCTGGCTGTTGCAAGTCTGCTCCAGTGGGTTTTTCATTTTTTCCTGTGTGTAGCAGCAAGTTGCATTTCATATGCCCAAAATGCCTGGGCTTTCCTGGCATCTCCCAGCTGGCTATTACACATTAAACTGTAATTGCACCATCAGGGAGTTTTCCTTTCTGATGGCCTGCCAACATGCTCCCTTTAAAAAAGATTATATCTATCGATGTTAGTAGCTTGGGCAGAAAATAATCCAGACAAATGCAGGCTGCCCCATCTTCGGGCCAATTAATCTGAAACAGATATCCAGTGAGAAGGTGATAGAGGAAATGCTGAATGAGATCTGCCGGGAGCGGACAGCAATTTAGCCAGGCTGTAAACTTGCAATTCAAATGCTGGCAGCAGTGCTCAGTGATTATGGGCTATAGACAGGGTGGAGGAGGACTCTGCTGCAGTGGGCAATGGATAGTTCATTTACGGGCAACAGCTACAATGCTAAACACTTCAGGCACCCCAGGGCAAGGTCCATAATGCTGGGTGTTTCTAGAAGAAAGGGCCAGCAAAGCTGTTAGGCTCGAATAGCATTCTGGTGGAGATAACAGATTAGTAAAATGCAGGAGAAAAGTCTGCATTGCTCAGACTTCTACCCAAGAAAGAGTTTTCTGTGCAGCACAGCACAGGTAGAGCTTCCACATGCAGGGACCAGGTCTTGGTACTGCAGAGAGCACCCATGGAAAATTAAGAGCATTGGTTTTTGAGCAGAAGTACTTGTAGAAAACTGAGTGGCTGCATGGATGGGGCAGTGTGGTCTGCAGCAGAGCCCAAGGGTAGGTGTCCTGGGTTCAGCTGTAGCAGTCACTTTTCTCCTTCTAAGTAGCTGGTGCAGTGCTATGGAAACAGTGCTGATAACACCTATGTTTTTGGTTGTTGCTCCGTAATGTTTACTCCGATCAAGGACTTTTCAGTCTCATGCTCTGCCAGTGGGGAGGGTCACAGGAAGCCAGGAGGAAGCAGAGACAGGACACCTGACCCAAACTAGCCAAAGGGGCATTCCACACCACAGCACATCATGCCCAGTATAGAAACTGGGGGGAATCACCGGGGAGGCCCAGATAGCTGCTCAGGTAAGGCTGGGTATCGGTTGGTAGGTGGAGAGTGCTGGTATTCTCTCCCCTTCTTTTTCATTATTATTATTGGTGGTAGCAGCAGTGGTTTGTGTTATACCTTAGTTACTGGACTGTTCTTATCTCAATCTATGGGGTTATCTTCTTCCCATTCTCCTCCTCATCCCTTCAGGAGTAGTGGGGGGAAGAAGTTGGGAAGTGAGTGAGTGGCTGCATGGTTCTGAGTTACTGGGTGGGCTTAAACCATGACAGTAGGGATGTTGTGAGCACCTTGCTCCTTCGCTCTAGAAACTCCGCAGAATCTGCTGCAGCTGGCAGCTCCCAGCAACCCCAAGAAAGGACCACAAATGAGAAAACATGAACTAACTTAAAACATGGCAAAATGAAGAGGAAGAGTTGTGTATTTAATATTTTTTATTCTGTCTATGAGGATTTGAGACTTTTTTGGTGTAGAAAGAAATGAAAAAGTGTTCTGAATGCTTCATTTTGACAATACTGAAATGAAAACTTTTGGTTGGTGACTCCTTTTTTTTCTCTCTTTTGGGGTTTTGATTTGTTGGGGTTTTTTTTGTGCCATCAAATTCATAGATTCATAGAATGGCTTGGGTTGGCAGAGACCTTAAAGATCATTTAATTTCAACACATGCCATGGGCAGGGACACCTTCCACTTGACCAGGCTGCTCAAAGCTTTGAACACTGCCTGGGAGGGAGCATATATGGGAATTATATATATACCCGTACTAGGTATTACTCCCGTTATCCTTCAGAAAAATATTCTAAAGAGGAAATCTGAATCTGTGTTGGTGTCATGATTTAGCCCAGGCTGTAAGTCAGCCATGCAGCCCTCTCACTCACTCCTCCTCTTTCTTCCCTCCTACCCCCCACCTCCCAGCTCCCAGAGGGATGGGGAGGAGAACCGAAAGAACATAACTCCAACAGGTTGAGATAAGAGCAGTCCAGTAACTAAGGTATAACACAAACCACTGCTACTACCACCAATAATAATGATAAGGGAAAATAACAAGGGAAGAGAATACCATACCACCTGTCAATACACAGTCTGACCAAGCAGTGATCCAGCCCTTCTGGGTAACTCTCAGATGTGTCCTGTCTCTGATTCCTCCCAGCTTCCCCTCCTCCCTGGCAGAGCATGAGACTCAGAAAGTCCTTGGTCAGAGTAAACATTTGAGCAGTAACTAAAACTATCGGTGTTATCAGTGCTGTTCCCAGGCTGAAAGTCAAAAACACAGCAGTGCACCAGCTACTATGGAGGAGAAAAATGACTGCTTCTGCTGAACACAGGACAGTTGGAAAAAGCATTATCACTTGTATTCAGGTTCAGTATCATCAGTCTGTCACCATTAGAAAAAGAAGAGCCATGGGATGGGGCATGAATTTCCTCAAGGAATGCCATGAAGTCTGTGATAAGATTAATAGCAATCTCATGAGCATTAACCAATGGGGGAGGATGTGTCTAGGAAAAGTTTGATAGCAATGTCTAACAGAAGGAGATTAGCCTGAAATAACAAAAATACCTTTGCGCTACAAATGGATTGGGAAAAAAAAGTTTTCACTATTCTCTCTCTCCTCCCCATTTGATTCATAGTCATAATGCAAATAACACAATATCCATGAACCTTGTCTCAGAAGTTCTTCTTTCATTCCTGATCCTACCTTAAGGAAAAAAAATCAAAGTAACAGAAAAGTTTAGATAAAAATGTTCAGGAATGGGTAGCATGCAATATATTTTGTATAGATTTCAGTACTGCTAGTTGTCTTATTTGAGAATGAATCAGATGCAGCAGGGAGGTCAGCACAAGCTGTTGTTAATAGCCATTCTCTTTCAAGATACATGTAAAAAACCCCAAACACATTCCCTTTATGTAATATATAGCTAAAATGACAGGAGCTGCTATCCAAATCTCAAGCAGTACAAAAGGCTAGTCAGCTATTTGAGCTATAGGAGGAAAGTGTGACTAGAGAAGAGAGTAACTGAGTGTAAGTGAGGGAGGCCAGTGTGGAGCAAGGAGGGGAGCTGTATGATTTTGTGCAGAAAAGCCACTAAAATGTCACAGAAGCAGATAAAGGAGGATGTAAGCAAACATCAAAGCAGGGCTTGCAGCACTACTTAAGAGTTTTAGAGGAAATCAGCCTGAAATAGTGAATGAGAAATCTCTCCTTTGTTTCCCATCTGTCTTCAGGAAAACAGGCTTTACCCTTGCTTGCATCCTCAGTTCTTCTTTAAAGGAGATGGAGATGTCCCCCGTAAGCAGCTCACTTCACGCCCTGCTGCAGGACGTGGCATGGCAACACAGGGATGCTGAGGGGCAGCCACAGCACTTGTTTTCTCTCTAAACCTCTGCTCCCTCATTGCTCAAAATGTTCATCTTTCAAGCAGCAGTCACTGTTGCAGGCTGGGTCTGTGCAGAAAATGGGAAGAAATGTGGTTTGACTGATTCTTAGGAAGAAAATAAGAATATTCTCCATGGCCTTTTTGCCGAAAACCAGGAGAATAAAAAGCTGAAATTAGGCAGGGAAATAACCTCTGTTAGAAAGAGCTCTCTCAGCTTATGTCCGCTAAGTTGGCTTTCCTTTGAGCACATTTTGATTGCTTTAAAGACATGTACTGTGCACATATGGTACTTTTTGTGTGGCTAAGCTCTCAAAGTGAGCAGCTGAACAAGGCTTTGCAGTCTGCATGAGTGGCTGATTTCCCTGCACAGTGACAAGTCTGGTTAATTGAGCCCCTGTCTGACCCTCTGCAAAGCTTGGAGAGAGCAGAAGACCCTGTGCTGCAGCACCTTGGTGTTTGTCAGAGGCAAAATGTAGCTGAAATGGCTGCCCGGAGAACAGGGGAAGATGTCCTTCCCTAGGGCTTGAGGAGCCCTGCAGCCGCTAATGGTCCTGGAGGACTTCTAGACCTTTCAGGGAAAATGAGGCGTACAGGAGAGGTAAAAGCCAAAGCTCTGGGAGATGGAAACGCATGTGGGCTATTCTGCTTTTTGGGTAAACAGCTATTTCTGGTAGGCAGCAGTGCTTCAGAGACCTGCAGAATGAAACTCCTATTTTCTTCCTGTTTGTCTATAAAAGCAAAAATACCACAAGCCTTTCCTTCCTCAAGAATTAAGAAAAACTATAGAAAGGGACACTGAGGGTAATGGCTACCTTCTCTGGGATGGGAGGCAGGATTTCTAGCTGGGGTGAGTGGGGAGAAGCCATAAGGTACAAGCGACTTGCTTGAGCCACAGCATGCTGTTAGCTCCTTGCTCTCATGCTGCCCATCTCCCCACACTGCCTCCTCTCACCCCATGTGTCAGCATCTGTCACAGGTGTTAAATCCATTAGCCCCCAAGCACCCCCTGGGCTGCTGGAAGCTGATCCCCCTCAGGCAGCAGCTTTGTGCACGTAGCCATCACCAGTCCCCCAGGGAAAGAGGAGAAGGGGGCTTAAGCCCAGCATGGGGGTTTCTGGGTGCAGCACTGGGGACAAGCAGAAATGTGGCTGAGGCCAGAGGGGACTGGGAAGGGGAAGGAACAAATCTGTCCCACTCTTGGGTGTGTGGGGAGGGAAAGTGAGTGCCCTCCAGTGTCTCCCAAAAGGCAGGGTAGACTGCTCCACATTTTTCCTGCCCAACAAGCCTGCTCAGAAATCTCTACTAGGGCCAGTCCTTTTGGACCACTTTACTGCTGCTTCTCTCTACAGCCTGCTGCATCCTCTTTCCCCCACAGGAAGGTGCACAGCATCCTCAGAGGGCTGGGTAGCACCTTGAGACCCTTGGGAGCTCAGTCTGAGGGCTTCTGTTGTGCGCTACAGTCTCATTGTGCTTGGAAGACAGAACGGTTAATGGGAGCTGCCAGTGCTGTGTCTGGCATCCCTTGGGATGGGAAGCTCAGCCTGAACCAAAGGGGCCATTTAGTGTTGTGAATTATTTAGTACTTTGCAACGCAGAGAAGCTGAGTGAGTCAGCTTTCAGAAACACTGCCTGACCAGGGGGGCAAGCTCACACCTGCAGCCCAGCAAAGCTGTGGTGGGCAGACTGGAGCCCCTTGCAGAGAGGTGGGGATGTGGAAGTGATGCTGGGGGTCTTGCTGATGGCGAGCCAGGCATTGGGAGCAAGGGAGGTAGGGACACAGTTTACCTCTGGGGCTGGGGAGAGCAGGCTGGGCAATGAGCTGCCAGTGCTTATTATCTATTAATAACTTGGAAAAGTGGGGGGAGCAGCAAGATTTGCAGATGGCATGAGATATTTAGGTTAGAGAAGATGGTGTAGGCACCCAGCAAGCCTTACTCAAGCAGGCAAAGGGGCAGGCAAACTTCACTGTTTACAAACACGGTGATGAAGGCTGGCTCTGTGGCACTGCTGCTGCCTTGCTGGGTTCTCAATAGACTGCAGCCGCCTGGGTGGTGACTGGGGGAGTCTGGGTGTCGGCTCGCACAGTTCAGTAGGAACATCTGCTCAGTCTGCAGCAGCCGTCTCAAAAGAGAACAAACGGCTGGCTATATAAAGAACAGGATTTAAAAAAACCCACACTGAAAATACCGCCTTTCTGCTGTCTAAGAACAGCAGGTGAATTATGGGGTGGTGTAATCTTCTTGTTGCATGAGTAATGAATGAGGAAGAAAAATGGGCAAAGAAAATGCGGATGCAGAGAAACTGAAAATAGTAACTGTCTTTTTCCACCTGTATGAGGAGGACATATAAAGACAAATAAGTTTACCCTCTTGAATAAGCCACGATCAGATATCTGTTGACACTGATGGACAAAATGTCTAATATGGACAGAAGGATGGACTCTTTCAAGCCATGTATCATTACCCCAGGGGAAGAGATGGCACAAGATACATCATGTGCAGCAGAAGTCCGACATGATTCAGGCTAGGACTGTAGGTGTAAGTGAATCACAAAGCCATTCATGTTTTTGAGTTGGTGTGGCAGGTACTAAGGTGCAGCTCCTGAGAGCTGTCCTTAAGGCCACAGTACACAGGTGATGCTGAGCTGGGCAGGCTGGCGAGTGGCCCCCAGCAGTGCAAGGCCATTGGCCAGCATATGGGAGCTATCACCACCTCTTCACAAAAGAGGACATAGACAGTGGGCTGTGCCACCAACATAGCTGAGGAAAAGAGGAAGAGATGGTTGGAGTTTACACCCAAACTCCTGCTCATCTTTGCCTACTCATCAGCACCCAGGACTGAGGTCCAGTCTTCTCCCTGCACCAAGACAGCAGCACCTCTTGGTGTGGGGCTTTCACTGCCTAGTGCAGATAGCTGTGAGATAAACACATCAAACAAAGGCTGGATCTTGGTAGCTAATGGAGAAAACATGTGAGCTGGAAATAGCTTGTCTCTGAGATACATATATTCATAACACTGAAAAGGAGCTGTTTCTCACCTAGGATTTTAAAGCATTTGGTCCCTTGCACAGGTCTTTTTTATCTCTTCCAGAGCAAGGCAAGGGGAGTAATCACTCACCACCGCTTTATAATGTTCTTCTAGGGTGGCTAAATCACTCATGCAGGACAAGCCTTTGCCTCCAATACGGTTAGGAAATGTGACCTAGTTACGCCCAGCCATTTTTGAGTGCGATGAAATGGAAGCGACTAGTGCTTGCTGAAGCTGGACACTAGAAATAGGGCATTCACTGCTCTCCTAGCCAGTGGAGCCTGCAAGCTCTAGCTCACGGTGTGTGCAGGTGGGTGCACAGGGAGCACCCTGCTGCAGCAACCCCATCCCAATCCTGCTCATCCACAACACTATGGCTGCCCTGGCAGGCACTGGGGACCCCTACAGCCCCAGCCTCCCCGCTCTGTGCCTCACTGTCCTCCATGAAATGCAATTAAAGAGTGAAATGAACTTCAGAGTCACTGCTAGGGCCTGGGACATGTCCATGTGGGGGGAGAGGGGGAGGAAGGCCAGTCTACTGATGTTGGAGCAGCAGAGAACTGGCTCTGGTCTTGTTTTAAGCCCAGCCCCACTGAAAAGGTGCTGCCACAGCTGCAAGAAAACTATAAACATAGCATGCAATAATATTATCACTTTGATGGATGCTGTAAAGGCTTTGAATGCTTTTTTTCTTTTCTTCCTTTTACACTGTGGCCTTGTACTTTGCAGCCTCCCTTGCTGCAGTGTGCTGGTTTCTTTTGTAACTCAAATCCTGCCCTTTTCTGTCTCTTTATCTCTTTTAATGGGTGGAATACCTTTGTTTGCTGCCCCTTTCCTGTAGGAAAAGAGAAATGCTCTACCATTTGAGGGAAAAAGCCTTTCTCCACTCCCCTCACTGTTCCCAGGGCAGGTGTAAGCTTCTCCAACACTGATTAGCACAGTGGTGACCAGAAAGGAGTTCTAGCGCAGGCTGCTCAAGTGCCTGGAGCTCCTTTGGTTGGAGAGGGACTGGTCTTGTAGGGAGTGCAGGCTCCTCTGGATGAGAAAGAAACTTCTTGATCCTAAAAATCATTGGTTTTGTCTTTTCTTCCTCAGAAATAGTTTTCCTTTTGACAGTGTCGTGCTTGAGGCTGTCCACTTGAATGCACTGCTGGTGTCTTGGACCCTCCAAGAGTGAGGGTGAGTATGAGAGCTTGGGAGTACACCATGGAGATGTAACCTCCATTTGGCATTTAGGAGTGCTCTGCAAACAGCTGAGCTGGCTGATGCAAAGAGTCCTTTCCCAGAAGTATCCCCTCCATCCTTCCCCACTTCTCAGCAGCTTTCCTTCATCCCTTCCTTCCTCTCCCATGCTTTCTCCCTATGCATTCTCAGGCTGTGGAGCTCACTGCTACTAGTTAGGAATGGAGGCCAAAAACACACAAGGGTTTGCAAAGAAATTAGGTTCAGAGAAGAAAAGGTCCCTGAAGACTACTAAAATTGCAGGCACAGCCCCTGGATGGAAGAGATGCTATGGTGTGGACTGCCAGAGGCTGGGAGTCCTCTGGGGAGTCACACTCTATGCCTGTGCTTTCTCCAGTCTTCCCTTAAACATATCAACCAGGATGCCCACCAAGCTGGTGAAGTATGGTCATTCTTGTGTCCTGCTCTCCTGCAGTTTTATGACCTTGTTCACCCTCCTGTCTCTCTGGCTGTTTCCCTGCTAGGATGACGACTTCTTTTTCCCACTCTGCTGTGGCTCTGTTCTCACCTCACACAATTTGTTTCAGCGTTCAGCCCTTGCTTGGCTTTGGGTGTGGGTGACTCACTCACCGTGCCTTGCCTTGGTCCCACCTCTTGGCTGTCTCTTAAACATCTGCTCTGTGCTGCATCATTCAAAGGTAGCATGCATGGAAACCAGGTCCTGCTCTGTGCCCTGACACAGCCCCATTACAGCAAAATCTTGCCTTCCCTGGATAGCTGAGGCTTCTCCAAGGTCACAGTGAGCTCCCAGTGGATAGCATCAATAAGAAGGCATTGGTACAGTCCTCTCCTATCCCCAGCCTAAACATAACTTTATCTTTCAGTCAGCTTGGAGTCACAAGAGCAGTGCCCATCAGGATTCTACCTGGGTACTCAGTTAAGGGGATTTTTCAAGGCTTGTTGGTTGCAAGGAGCCACTCACAGCCTGCTTGCACTGCTGCCCCATGGCTCCCTCCCTGCTCCTGGACCAATGTTCTGAATGCCTTGTTCAGCATGCTCTGCTTTGCCTGCCTCTTATCATGGCCTGCCCTGCTGCAGGGCTGCATAATCTCTCTGTTGAATTCCATCTCATGAGAAGAGAGGAACAGAGAGAGCTACTTTGTGCTACCTGAGGCCCTGCCAAGAAGAAGGGCTGCCCCATCCCTGTTTGTTTCACAAATTAGAACCTCAGAGACCTTAGTCCCACAGGGGCACTTAGCACAGGGAGCTCACTGCAGAAGGATGCATTTGTACCCAAAAAGGTGGAGTAACAGTATTTGTTTCCACATAGGGCTTTGGAGTAAGATGTAGCTGATCAGCAAGGATATAAGATCTAGCAAAAGTAGAAGGTTTTGTTTCTGGCCAGTATCATTAGACTAGAAAAAACTTAATAAATGCGTTCTCTTTTTTCCCTCCTCTCCTTAAATGAATGCAGACCAGGCCAGTGCTTCCTTCTTGGTTAGGGATTGCTGAGCTTCTGATTCTATGGAAAATGTGACTGGCATGGGTGTGCGGCCAATTTTTGAAGATGGCATTTGTTGAGGGTTTGCTCAGTGCTTGGAATATAAAACTGAACTAAACGTATACATTCAGTTGCTGTGCTAGGACTAACGGCTTTCTGTGTGTACTGTCCAAACATGCAGGAAGGACTCTGCTGCTGGAAGTGCAAACCCACTGGCCAAATTAAATACAGAGGTATGCACTTAAAAAACTGTGCAGATTTGCAGTTGAATAACATCTGTGCTATGAAGAGACAAAACCCAGGTGTGTTTCTGAGTGAAGACTTCCACAGCTTCTTAATGTCAACAAAAAGTTCTTTTATAGGTGCCTTTCACCTTGAAGCACCTCCAAATGCTTTGTAAATCTGTGTGTATGTATGACTGTCTGCTGAGCAATGAATGGGAGGCTCTGGGGTGGGATGTAGCAGCCATTCTGTGTTATGTACAATGCCCTTGGGCTCCTCCTCCTAGTTCCAGAGCCCTGCAGTGCACAGGCAGTGTTGTTAGCTCTCTCTGACTTCCTCCTCCAGCCTCCTTTCCCTGTCTTTGGGCTTTCTCCGTATCCCTCCTTGCATCCTTTACTCCCACTCTTGCCATTCTGTGCTGCGGTTTTTGTGCCTGGACAGCCCACCCTGCTTTCACCTGCGCACGCACTGTTCCTCCTTCTTGGCAGTCCTCTCTATAACTGTTCTCCTGAGGCACTCCCCCATTCCATCTCCTCTTACAGACTCCTCCGTATTTGAACTCTAACTTTCAGTTGAATTTGCAGGTCATGCCTGTTTCAGCTTGCATGCTGCCTGGGACAGCAAAGATGTTTTATCTGCAGTGACAAATTGCTGCTTAAAGTTACAGTGCTACATGAAAAGAAAACCACCCTAACAGTATTGCAACCTGATGGCCATGATACGCCAGGGAGAAGAAGGTTAAAGAAAACAAAGGTTGCCCATATATTAAGGTCTGAAAGCAAAGAAACATACTTAAAAGGTTTGCTTACCTAATGTTTTGCTTCTAGACACTTTCTGAGATCATCTGTCAATTCTCAGAGTCTCCTGTTACAGGCAGAGAAAGTACAAACTTCCTTGCACCTCAGGGGCAGTCTGAGCTCGCCGATCTGAAGAGCCATCTGGTAAACCTCCACCATGCTGGGGTTCCCAGATTTCATACCATTTGAATTGCCTCAAGTGAGGATATTGGAATCCTCACTGAGCGGGCCATGAGTCCCGCTCAGCCCCTACCACCTGATCCTCTGCCATATCTGTTCTTAATTTTTGCTTCTGGACTGAGTTTATTCAGGATTTCAGATGACTTTACAAGAGTGAGGGCTGCATAAGTGCCATCCAGTTGGCAAGCAAACTGCCCTGAGCAGCTGCTCATCATCTACCTGGCACTTGCAAATCATATTTTAGTACCCTTTCTCCGTGCCTTTGTCCCAAGTCTAGCTCTTCAACACAGAGAGTCATTAATGATGTGCTAGCACTGCAGGAGGGAGGTTTCTATGTGCATTGGCAGTAATGGTTGGATAATAAGTGATGTCCCTCCACCCTAGGCAGGACCAGAGCTTATCTCAGTACACCAGGCAGTTTGGAGCCTTTGGCCTATTCCCCCATCAGAAACAGGCTTGGGATTATCCTTAAGAATTTCCACAAAAAATGGGCTGGAGAGTAGCCAGGGGATGGTACCAGGCCTCGGCTGTGAGTTCCTCTAGTCAGGAAAACAAGGAAAACCAGATAGCTTTGACAGCCCAAAGGTAATTGAATACCACAGGTGGAAAACCTTAGGTTGTTGAATGAGATAGGCACATGAGAATAGTAGACAATAGGACTAAAAGGGACCTTCTATACCTGGCCAATTGCCTGTTGGGTAGCTATGGTATCTGTAAAGAACTGCCTCATCTCTGTGTTAAAGAGAGTGAGGATTGTTGTAACAATAAAACCTTCTGGAGGTCAATCCCAGAAAAGCATTTCATGGGCAGTGAGCACCTTCTTCTAATTTCCAGCTCAAATGTATTCCTGGCACATTTACAGGCACTTGACCTTGTGCCAATGCTGCCCTTCCACTCAAACAGCTCTTCTCGCTTCTTGGTGTTTCCCTCCAGGGTATTTGTAAGCAGCAAATATATCTTTTTCCAGCCTGAATTTTCCTGGACTCAAGAAACCAAGCTCATTTAGTCTCTTCTTGTAGAAGAAAGCTCTCCCCTCCCCTGGTCATTCTAAGAGACAAAGGCACAGAAAATGCAGTTTTATATTAATTCATATTTTACATGGACATACAATATTCTGTACTTCCGTGATAGCATTAAAATCTTGCTACTTCTGTTAGAAATCCCTCATCTGACATGTCTGAGGTTTGCATTTGTCTTTCTCACATCTGCATGCTATTGCCAGCTTACAGACATTTGAATGGCTAGTGTGCTTGGGCCTTTCTCCTCCTCTGTCACTTCCAACTGATGAGCTCCCAGCTGGTAGCAGAAATTCTCGTTATTATTCCCTCAGGGCACGACCTCCCATTTTGTACTACTAAATTTGATTCCATCTGTATTGCTTCTGTCCCTTTTTCATAGGAAATCTGCTCTGATTAGTCTCCATATAATGCATTAGAGACCTAAAGACATATTCACTATATTTTTATTTTTAGAAACTGTTTGCTGTTTCAGTATTTTCATTCAGTGAATGATGCTGACGTCTCTCTATATTACCACGTCTTTCTAACAGAAACTCCAGGCTGATGTGGAGAAGGGCAGGGGGAAATTGCCTTGCAGATGAAATACATTGCAAGAACAGGTAGATTTCTAAACAGTTTCAAGGAAATAATTAAGTTATTTGTCACTATGCTGCATGAAATTATCAGATTCGCTGTCCAATCAACAGCAAGCCAGACATGTACAGGTATGAAAATATTCTGTTTCACCTAACTAATTGTTTTCCAAAGTGATCCACTGTTGCAGTGAGTGAATTTACTTCATCTTGCTTCTGGGATGTAGGTCTTGTCTACAGAGCTGTCACAGTGATGACTCCCAGCACTTTTGATTTTAACCATTAAGACTGTTTTTATGATACTCAGAATACTTCAGAAACAACTACCTTTATTGTTTAATTGTTGAGTTCAATTACCGTGGCAGCGGGCAGCTTATGAAGATCTGCAGTGGTGATGAGAATTCATTTATTCTAACCTCTCTCAATTATAAAGAATGCTATGTAGAGATCATTTTACCCAGGGAAAGTCTGATGTAATTCAAAACAACCTCCCTGTCCTCAAGATGCTGTAGCAGCTCTGAAGAGTGGTGCTGCTGGTGCTTTGAAAGGAGACACTTTCGTGTGCTGAAGAAAATTGCTACCACAAGAACTATTTAATGGAAAAAGTGTTTTCAGAAAACAGCTGGAGAGAGGTGCACACAGCAGTGCTGCAGAATGTCATGTCCCATGTCTGAATTGTCTGCTATATGTTTGTGAGGTGTTTATAGGGCTCTGAGCTCTTTACTGGCTTTGTAGGTGTTTGAGCAGCACCTAAAGCAATGGGACTTCCCACCCTGAGGCCACCTCTGCAAAATCCATCTTTGCAAATGAGTATTGAGGTTACTTTGACTGCTTGTGAACCAGAAAGGGCTCATGCATATACGCAGCTGTAGTATTCACATGATATTAAAATCAAAGGTGGCTTCAATTTGTTCTCACTTATGCGAACTGGGCACATCCCACAGGCGCATGACAATATGCCAAAGTGGTCCTTAGGAAAAACTCAGTTCTCATGAAAGAACCAAATTCTTTCCACACTGTGTTCTTCATATGCTCTGAGGATCCCTCATGTTGGGATGATGTGGGGATGGGTGTCTGAGGGGAGGATGCTTGTTATGTGCCCATGATACAGGCTCTGGTAGCACCTCAACACCCTGCTCAAAACTTCAGAAGGGCAGGATATCTGTGCACCTTCCAAGCTGTGCATCATGGGGTTTTGTCAGCAAAGCCCGTATTTCCTGCCTTGTTCAGACATCCTAACAAGGCACCCATGACATCTGACAGAGCATACCTACAGAGATGTGAAAGAAAACAGCAGGACAGAGAAGGTGAAGTGTCATTTTGGAAGCGCGAGAACTTCTGAAACATTAATCTGGTGAATAACTCCCTGCCAACAAGATTTCACTAAACCACTGATGTGAATCATGTTGCAGATGGCATCATCTTCCGAAGTGCTAGCAAAACACAGGGCTCAACCTTCAGTGGCCATGCATCATTATTTCTGATCCAGCATAGCAACACGCCTGTAAAAGACAGAGCTTGTATAACTGCAGTTCAGGAAAAAAAACCCCACCAAACAACCTGTTTGAGATCTGAATACCTGCAGAAGGAGAATTGCCCATTTTGCTCAATGCAGCAGTGAAGATGGGCTCGTAGTAGACTAAGAGATATGCATTGATGCTTTTTTCTAAGTGCAAAATCCTGACTGCCATTTTTTGAGTGGAAGGTGAATGTGATAGGCTTGGTAAAGTAGGACCAGTCATGGCACAAGTGGAAGGAGAAAGAAGAGATTGCATGTCAGTAGGGAACCTCTGCTTATGTTATTTCATGGCTACAGGAAGAATGCGCAACCTGATACCAGGATGGTTAAATAGTAGTGCTCTTAGGCATGTAAACTCTTGTATACAAGCTACATCTGTTTTATCTCAGCCTAAGGTCTTTTTGGCACTCGAATTTAGACCCCATCTTCAGCTTTTCAGTAAGAAAAAATTAAAGGTCCCCATCCCCCTGCACCTGATTTCCATGCAGGAGAACATGTTGGCTCCAGATGAGAGCTGCATTTCTCTGAGTGGGTGCTTATTCTCATGATCGGGACCCTGAGAAGAGCCATGGCACATACCCAAGGCAGTTCTAAAACATGAGCACCTCTCCTGAGTGCCTGGGGTCTGGCAACCTCATCTCAGGTGAAGTTTCAAAGGAAGGAGAACTGAGGTTTCCACCACCCTGGTTTCCTGAGGAGGGACAGCCCTCCCAGGGACACTGGTACCTGTGTCCTAGGCTTTACCTTGGCACCTGGCCCAGAGCTGAGAAGTCTTTACAAAAGTTGGCCAGCCTTTGCACACAGTCCCCAACACAATGATGTTAAAAGAATGATGCTGAGGATTGCAAAAGCAGGCCCTCCTCAAGCAGGGAGACAATGGAGGACAGCCAAAATAATGGCTGCCTTGAGCGATCTTATTTTGGGCTCCATGTGTGTCTACCTCACCTGCTGTTTTAGTGCCTGAAGCCTTGCCTTTCTTAGTGCACAGACTTCAGCTGCAGAGGAGCTGAACAGCAAAGCATGTTCAGCTTTGGAGGGAGGAGGCTATTGCTAGTTAACCTTTTTGTTGGAGAAACTGGAAGGATGTAGTAGTTGAGGTGGAGGCTGAGGGAAGACACTGTTTTACTGGCAAGACCTTGGACTGCTGCCCCAGAGAGCTGGACTTTCTCCTTGCCTGTGCTGCCATGTACCTGTGGGATATCACAGACATCACTTCAACCAGGTAAGATACTCACTGCCTCTGAGTGTTTTCAGTGACCGGTGCCCATCTTGAAATCCTAGAGTGCTGTTCTCTGCAGTGACAGAGATCAGCAAGAGTCCTGCTCTCAACCCGTGCATGCTGTGGGAACATGGTGGTCCCTGGGTAGGCAGACCCTAGGTAGTTAAAAGCGGGTATCAGAAATGACTGACTCTTCCCATCAGGTGGTAATAAGCTGGTGATATTAAACACTGGAGTTGCTGTAAGCACTTCAGCATTATAATGCTGTTTTAGAAGAACTTGAGAGGAAATTAATAGGGCCAGAGTAACCAGACTTGGATAGCATGTAGTACAAAAGGCTGAGGAATTTGTAAGCACTAGGCAAGACACCTCACAGAAGATGTCAGCACAGCCAGTTAAAATCAGGAAGCATTAGAAGACACTGAATATAATGCCAGCCTGCATAATAGACACTGCTACCAACTATCACAGGAATGAAATTTTATAAAGAAAAGCCCATCTTGGTGTTTCCAGAAGGATTTGCTTTAGCAGACAGCTGAGCACCTGGGCTGATTAAACACAGATAAAACTCTGAGCAACTGGAACAGTCTATCATGTTTTACTGCACCCTGGCAGTTCCAGATAAAAAGGATGCAGCAAACGCATCCAGACCATTTTTAGCTCATCTCTGAATGTATACACACTGTGAGATAACTAACCATTTAGTCCCTGCAATGAATGTAGTGCAACACAGGGTCCATTAGCAGTCCTTCCATGGGAGTGGGTGCCCTGCTTGGTTCCCAGGGATGGGAATAGCCATGAGACAGCAAGAGGCAAAACGCATAGATTTCCTCATACCCCATCTTGCAGGCTAATGGAGAAAAGCAGGACAATGGCGCTGTCTCTTGGTTAGAGAGGACTAGTCTCCTCTGTACTAAAGAAGGACCTGAAAGCAGCAGTTAGCCATGAGTCTTTCTGTGTTTGGCTCCACACACAGTACAGCTGTGATGCTTCATGGCTGGCCAGAGCTGCAGGCACAGCCCCTCATTGAGCAATATGTTGGTAAGGCTGTTATACCTCTTTGCTGGTTTGAAAACTGGCTGCTGCCAGTTTGAGTTAAAGCACTCCTAGCTGGAGTTGAGGCTATACTTGTGATTTTGATCTGTGATTGCCTGGTGACTTGTTGAAAGCAGTAAGTCATCAACGAAGAGCTGGGGTGAAACCTTGCAGACACTGAGCTTGTAGGCAGGGAGATCCTCAGACCTTGTTTTCCCCCACAGAAAGGTTTTGTTTGACTCTCAGAGTGATCTGGGTCCCAGTTCACTTCCTCAGGACCCCATTGCCTCCCTGACAAATGATGTCACTGCTAGTGGCTTCTAGCACCAAGCTTTGTGAAATGTCCTACTTTACACCCAGAGGTCTAGCAATGGAGAGACAATCTAGTGAAAAGAAGGGGACAGTGCAATCAAGTGAAGGGGTGCCAAAGGTGAGAAAGATTTAGATTTGCTCCTTATCAATCTTTGTAAAGCTGATTCCTTAAACCATGGCCATGATTCCTTAAACCCAACACTTGGAAGCCACTGGCAGGCTCACAGCACAGGCAGATGGGATGTTTCTGTTACTGGTATTAGTAACCAAGTGATGATAGAAAAACGTAACATCCAACGAACAGTGTCCACCCTCTATTTCTGCACAATATGGCTTTAATTACACTCAAAGGCTCTAATATAACAAATCAGGACATAGTCAGTGTCCTTTGAAGTCAACAAAAAGATTCTTGTTGATTTGAGTGGGTATTTGCTGAAGACCACAAGCTGCAGAAATAAGTCTGACTTGCTGTGGTCCCATACAGGACTACTAAGGGATGGCTTTGCCTCTATGAAAAGCCATTGATGTCAGAGCCAGCAGAACTGAGACCTCATGACTGCCAAAATCAGGGGTGTGGATTTATCAAAGCCCCCTTGCTGTTCTCACTGACTTATGATCTGTAGAGGAGTTGCGTGCTGGTCCATAACTCTTACCACTTACCCACACACCATCTTGTCCCATTCCTAGGGAGTCACCCTTCTAGGACTACTATTTTCCTAGTTGTAAAATGAGACCAGGTCATCA
This sequence comes from Agapornis roseicollis, assembly GCA_002631895.1. NCBI lineage: Eukaryota > Metazoa > Chordata > Aves > Psittaciformes > Psittacidae > Agapornis > Agapornis roseicollis. Next base: position 295,472 of record NDXB01008409.1, on the reverse strand, counting down.
GCTCAGGCACCAGCTCAGAATATGGCCTCTCTTTTGTTTCTCTTCATCCAAAAGAAATGGCAATCCACACTAATTTTTAAAACTGGCAGAGCTACCAAATCAGATTCAATTAGGTCCTTTCCACCCCTGGCACATGCCTGAAATAAAGCTTCTGTTATTGGAGTTAAGCTGACAAAGCTTTTGTGTGAGAAAGGAAAGGCTCCAGCTAGTTTTTTCTGTAACTGAAGCCACATGGGCTTGAAACTTGTTGAACCAATAATGAAGCATGTCTGCGTCAAAGAGCAGTTTTGATTCCAAGACATACAATTGACTGCAAAGTCACGTTGCGGGTTAAGACTAATTTTTTTGTTTGTTTTGATTTCACAAATAATTTAGGGACTCAGCTGCTTGGGAGGATATGGTCTAGCTGACTGCCTGAGAAAGCTTTAAAAAGTCCCCAAACCACATTTAACACATTTAACTACACTGTGGCAAATGCTTGCCACATCTAGGTTAGTTGCTTACAATATGCCAAGATACATGAAGAGTAAAAATGTTTTCAACCTTCTTCCCGACACATACATGGTAGCTGCACTAAGAAGCGAGTTGCTAATGCAGATTAAGCTGTCCTTTGAGGAGCTACAGCAATTAATCCACCCAGTAATCACTGAACAGATAAATATTTCTGTGACACATCAGTGTTTCCAGATTTGGAAAGGACTTGACAAATGCCTAACTGGACTTGCACAGCAAGTGAAGTGTGGTGGAGAAAAGAGTGTGCAGCCTCTGGAGGAGAGCATGGAATGGCTGAGGGTGCTACTTGCTCGTTTTATTTAGGTGGTTGAAGTGAAGGAGGAGGTTGGAGGATGCCAGAACTGCTTCAGCAAAGCTTGCCAGTGTCAAGAATATTCCTCACTTTCACATAGCATGCTCTTAGCCACCTGAAGTCCATCCATACAATATGAGATATTCCCCCTCGTTTTGTTTCTTTGCCTCAGTGTCAAACAGCTTTGTAATATGGATATAAAACAGCATTTTGTGGAACTCAAAAAGCTTTGGTAATTCTTTTCAGAAAGCTGAGCTTTTCTCAATTTCCTTTCTCATAGGCCCTCAGAATGTTGTGATTCATAACCTCTTGGTTCCTACTGGCCCTCAGACAAGCATAAGATCCCCGTGCTTTATGAGCAGGAGGAGTGCTGTTTACATGGTGGTGGACTCCGGGCTGGCAACTTGGGTTTCTTCCTCAGGGTCTGTGGGAGCAGATGCCTTGGAGCTCGGTTTTCCCTGGGTTTTCTGTTTCTATTCTCATTTTGTGTGAGGTAATTAAGGACTGAAAGGTTGCCTTAAGTGCAGCCTTGGGAATTATATTTTACTGCAGACAGTGTTCTGTTATCAGTTGTTGTGTTATAACAAGGCCTAGAAATCCAATGCATATATGATTCTTTCTTGGAAAGGTTTAGTATTAAAAAACATTAACCATGGAGGCAGATAAAAAGATACCTGTGATTATGGTGCACTGTGGCACTGTAAACGGAGGTAACTGAAGCCAGCGTGTGCTGGAAAGAGGCAGGTGCTGCTGGCAAATTGCTCAAATTCCAGTTTGGTGCCTCCAGTAAAATTGTAGTCCTGGAGCAAGGGAATGGAAACACTATAGGGGACAAAGCTGTTACTATCCAAAATAGCTGACATCATCTGTGCTTGCATGGGAACCTGCCTGTCGGTAGGGATATATCTCAATTTCCTGGTGTGAATTTTTCATAGTAATTTATAACTTTGGCAAAAACAAAAACCTCAACAAAACCCAAACAAATGAAGTGAAAAAACAAAGGAGTGCAATGTCTCATAATAAGCTCTCTCTGTTGTGGCAGCAGCTGCAGTTTCTCCTCTCAGATTTCTTTTCTGCTATTACTCAGAAAGAATCAGCAGCTGCTTAGGAAATATTCTAGAAAGATTCATTGAGAAGTTCCTGGTTCTTTTTCACATACTAATCTGACAGAAGTAATGTCTTCAAGGAAGGCACTGTTTCTCCTGGGTTTTGTCTGGTCCTCGTAAGTTAGTGGCTTCTGATAACATGGTTATCTAGAAGGAAACAACAGCAGGAAGGGTGCAGGTCCAGGTGATGGGAGACAAGTACATTTTTTATGTTACAGAGGGGGTGTGGGAATTGCTTAGGTTATTGTAATGACCGAGTTTGCATCTTTTCAAACACTTTGGCTCAACCAAACTGCTTTCCAAGTGGGTGTATCTGGAGGCAACACTCATAAGAGGGATCATTTGGAAAAGATACAGCACAGGCTCTTCTAAAAGTATCATGCCTTCAGGACATACTAACTCTGGAGTTATTTTAGTGCTGTTACTGTGCTCTGTGCTTTAGGGCCGGAGTGTGCTGCATTCAGAGCCTGTCCAGTGAAGCTGTTGAGGTGGAGCTCAGTGGGACACTCCAAATCAGTGCCTCTGAACAGGCACTTCTATTGATGAGCTTTGCTCTTCTTTCTTGTGTGCTTTATTTTAGCTGGGACACCTGCTTGACAAGAGCATTTCTTCCCATAATGAGGATGCCTCACAAGAGTTAGAGCTGATGCCCAACCCCAGTCAGAGAGCTGGAAACTAGTGACTGTTAGAAAGGTCAGGGGGTAGAGGTGAGCAATCATGTCAAAGCTCAGAGCTCCTCCAAACTGTGGCTGGAAGCTGTCACCCTGAGCGTTTCCCCTGACATTGGCCACTGGTTGTAAAATGAATCACATTCCTATTTCCAGGTCTCTGGTGCATGAGGACATGCACCAGAGATGTTTGCCCATCATTCAAAATCAAAGCCTGTTTGCCTTTCCCCCGTCCTTCTGTGTTACAGACAGCCATGCCTCCGAGTGCACTCCAGGCAAAATCTAAAGCTCTCATTGGCATCCATAAGTGGAGACATGAGTTTTCACAGAGGCAATATGGAGCCTTCAAAGCTCTCAAGACTATGAATCTTGCTGCATGAAGAATTAAATGTAAAAGTCGCTTCTTCCTCTTCTGCTGTCACTAGAGGAAAAAAATGCAAGCAAATAAAACCCCAAAATCCTGGGTTTGGATCTGTGATGTCCAGTGCTGCAAAACACTGAACTATACAAACTCTCAGGAATGTGGAACACATAACTGGAGTTTAATAGAGGTTTTACTGCTGGCTGCCTGGCCAATTATTTCTATGGAAAAATTCTGTCTCTTTCCCTTTATTGGAGTGAGTTCATGATCATCTGTATAAAAGAAAGCTGTATTCTGAAAACACATACACATTTGCATATGGATGGTGTTCTCTAGAAAATTATTTGAATAAAAATAAAAGAAGAATGAAAACAGGAGTTTTCACTCAAGGGAAAAGTTAATGAACTCACTTCTCTTTCTTTCACTCCCTGATTAAATATTATGTTACCATTTTATCTTTGTGCATGAAGAATAAAGCACCATTCTGTATTTTGCCAGTTTCATTCATGAAGCTTTGTATTATTTTTACTGCAATAAAAAATTAAAAATTACTCTCTTCATATGAGAGCAGAACAGAAAAGAGCAATAATTCCCTGCAGTATGGAGGAAGGAGAAAGTGAAAGACTAGATAGTCCCTTTTGTTTGTTTGAATAAGCATGAGATGTGCTCCAACATCTGCTGATGGAAGCAGTTGGAGAAGACTGTCTACAGAAGCTCAACAAGAAATGCTAAAGGCATTACCTACTGTGTGAGACCTTCCTTTCTGAAGGGAGTTTTTCTCTTTAATGCTCATTATTTCAGTGAGCCTGTGGGCTCAGAAGCAGATTGTAGGGATGTTTTAAAGTTGACTGCTTGGTCATTCTAATTCAGATCCTGTGTATTTTCAGTGTTGATAACTAGAGATCTTCAATTGGACCAGCTAAGCACCACTGGACTTCTTGTTCTGCAGTGGTCAGGTAGCTCAGCTGAACTGGTTTTACTCACATGGGGCACCACCTAAAAAGTTGGCAGCAGAAGCATTGGCAACATTCAGATAAGTAAGTCCAGAAGTCCTTTGTATGGCCAAAGATTACTGGACATTTTCCAGTGACTTTATATTCAGACACTGCTTTCTCAGAGAGAACCAAAATTTATCCTCTTCTGAAGTCTCAGTGGTCTACATTAGCAAGACTTTTATATATTGTGATTTGAATCTGAATGTGTTTCCTTGCTTGCAGTCCCTGTGGTCAGACAGTAGAGAAGGATACTTTGTGCTGTAGTTCACTTTGTGGTGGTTTTTATTTATTTCAAGATCTCAGATGTTTTGTTTCTGGAACTCCGTTAAAAGAAGAGGTTTCAGTTTGCCACTTGTCATTGAATTTTTATGCCGGTTTTATTTTGCATATATTTTGTACCTCTAACCTCTTTGCTTGGCATGGCAAATTAGAAATGAACCTGAAAAACACACATTGAAACTTCACTGATTTTCACTGATTTTTATCTGAGAACACAAAGCTCTTTTCATATCATCTCCTCTGGTCGCATCAGAGGGAGGGAAGACCTCCCCAGAAGACTGACTTTTGGATAGTCCTTTGCACTGAGATCTCTGCTCCTTGGGATGCAGTGACTGCACTAGCTTATATTATACCTCTCCTGTTTCTAGGCTCTTGTCAATAAAGTGTGTGCCCAGATTGTCAGATGGGGTCAGGATCAGCAGCCCCAGCCTAATCTCTTAATTAACCCCTGTTAATGTAAATGAACTCAAAAAGATTCATTTAGCCTCAGTGTTGATTCTTTTAGCCTTAAGTCCTCTTTAAAAGACAGCATGTTTCTTCTTTCATGGTTAGGTATAGCAACAACACTGTCTTGCTGTATGAGAAGGATCTGCCACATCCTACAGTGCTCACTTCTCATCCCTGGATTATAGATTATTTTAAACCAACTCAGGATAATAGGTGACAGCTCAGTGTATGTTACATGCAGAGTTTCAGTTTTGTGTAGGCAAGACACCTCCTGGCTTTTTGTTTCCATAATTTCCATGTCTCAAAATGGCCTGAAGATTGGGTTATTTGCCTTGTGTAGTAGAAGGTAACACTATGTGAGGTTCTTGGACCTGTCAGAGGTATGCACTGTTTCTGTTTTAATCTGATTTATCCTCATTGCATATATGTCCTACTCATCGCAATCAAGGTCAGAAAAGGATTTGAGCCTGTTTCTGATGTGGGAAGACAGCAGTCTCACAGGTAAAAAGCACAAAGAAGAGCTAAGCTCAGATTGACCTTAGTGAATAAAGAAAACTCCCAAAATGGAGTGTAACTGCACTATATCAAGAGAGTGAATTCGAAGCAGTGTAAGAATTGTACCTGCTCATGTTAAAAGCAGCCTCTTGTCTCCCTCATGACTTCAATTTTGCCTAGGAGAATCTGTATAAAAACAAACAAAATGGCAACAGAAATGCTTCTATTGTTTTCCTCCTCTGTTTCTAATGAAAACCATTCCTTTAAAACAGAGCAATATCCTCCCCTATGATTTTTGCAGTCACAACACAGAAAGAGAGAAAACCTGAAAGGAAAATTGACTCATTTTGATTTTTCCTAGCTCAAGACAGGAAACATGCCAGTGGGAAAGAGAACAAAAATCATGTTGAGTAAATCTGGATTTTAAACTGCCTCTAATGATCAACAGCAATCATACAAATATTTATTTCTGGTTTTAGCAGTTTATTTGTGTGTAAGCTGACAGCTGATCTTTAATTTGATACTCCATTTCCTTTACATAAATATATATCTTTTAGATCGGTTAATTATACACTTTCGTAGGCGTTCAGACAGCAACTTGTTGGGGAATGATTTTGTCACATACTGCCTTAGCATACACTTTCTGTTCACTAATTCTTTGGTTGCTGATGTTCAGTTCAGTACTTGCGATCAAATACTGTTTGCACTGAAGCTGATAAGAAAATGGCCAGTAGTTTCAACAGGGTGCTGATTTTATCTTTAATGCTCATGCCACAGTGGGAGCTGCCATTAACATCTAAACCAAAATTTTTAATGCCTATCTAGTGTTTTGAAGTGCAGCTCCTCACATTGGATGGTAAGCATTCACAGTTTCAACCAAAAAGCCATGGAGGGACTGTACCCCTGCTGGTGGAAGTGCAAAAGAGAGGCATGAAGTAGGAGGACATCTTATTTATGGCATAACAGTTTGGATAACTTTTTTGCATGTGGTTTGCTCATGTTGCATAATTAACATGGATTGTGCAACCCACAGCCACAAACAGGTCTCTGCAACCTGCCTCTTTCCTAGTTATTATGTCTCCAACCTGTAGACCATCTAGACCATCTTGCTGCAAGCAAGCATCTAGAGATATGCTGCTGCATCTGTATGTATGCAAGGAAATATCATGACACATGGGTTTTTCTACTTGTGTGTTTAGAGCTCAGCATGTAACATAAAGCGACTGCTAATGAATGCTTAAACAGTTAGGAACCAAACCTCAGGTAGCCAGATTTGAAAAATGTAGGCAGTCTTTGAAAGATGTGCTGTACTGAAAGGAGACTAGTCTAAAACTGCCCATGAAGTCTGAGAGTTTATGGTGTAAAGAAACCTGTAGCTTGCAGTGTGTGCTTCCTACTTTTCCTGGTTTCATTATGCCTTCCTGCCTGACAGAACAGCTGTAACATTAAGCCTATTGAAATTTGTAAAGTGCTTAGAGACTCACTGAAGGGAGGCAGTAGAGAAGTAAAAGGTACTCAATTTTCATTACTATTCTATCAGGAAAGATAGTTTCCAGAGTGTCTTCATAATAAGTAAGAATAAATAACTGCAAATGTAGAATCTCTTCTTTGCTCATTAATGGGTATCTTTGGGCCTGTGGTTGAGGAGAATCTCCCTTAAGTAGAAGGTGGGTATAGATTTGAAGATTTGAATTAATATTTCAATACCTTTCATAGGGCCATGGCTTGAACTGGTGTGCTTTACTACTGCATGAGCACCATCCAGATCTACTGGCATTTAAATAATAGTGGCAAATTGTTTGACCATTTTCTCCTGTCAAATTTCAACTAGGTTTTCCAATAAATCATTGACTAATGCTTTTTCTTCATTATTTGGTTAGCTCAATAGCCAGCTGAACAATATTCATCAAACAGATTACTTACTTTTTTCCCATCAATCTACAAATAATTTATTCACAAATACTTTTTACATGAGGCAGTCAGCTCTAGCCAGGACAAATCAAGGTAATTTCCTACTCTTTTGATCAAATGCCAGTAAGACTTTATCTTGGACAGCTCAATAGAGGCAGGTTTTAATGCATAATACATAATGGGTAAGCTGAGGTTTTCACCGTTCTTTGTTAGCTCTCTGCTATTGCACATATTTTGCAGTAGTTCAACTGAGAGAGAAATGACAGGGGGACATATATTTTCCATCCAGGTATGCTCAGACACATTTCACAAAGCCAGCTCTACAGCTCTGTGGGTCTAGGGCTCACACCAGCCACAACCATGATGGGGTAGCCCCTTGGCTGGAACACTCAAACTGTTTAACTGAGCAGGAGTTGAGGAGAGGAAATGAAGATGAGTATTGTGCCCACTCCAAAACACAAACAGGGGCAGAATGAAATCAAGCAATGTGGAATCTGGCCAGTATGCTGGGGATAATGTCTTTAGCTCTTGAGAAAACAGTCTTTAAGGAGTAGCCAAGACACAAGACGGCACATCCCCATGTAGATGTCTCCAGGACAACGTTCACACTGTGGTTCCTTTTCCCCAGGGTTCTCCTTCAAGCAATTTGGAAGCTGCTGACTGTCCCTTCCCACCCTTAGTGTCTGTCATATTGCTGACAGAGCTGATGAGCATGGCATTATCTGCCTGTATGCCTACCCCTCTCTTTTGTTGTGAAGAGCTTAAGGCTGCCACATACCAGCAGCAAAGGGCCTCAAGTAGATAGGGCAATGGGGCCAAAAGATTTCACCCCTGCTTAAGGTTTGCAGCCAGCAATCTGCACTGCATGTTAGCAGTGCTTTTTCAGCCTCTGCCCCTGAACAGGATGCTGGAGCCTCATCAGGGTGGGTCCTTCTGCTGTTGGTTGGAGATGTATGGGACTTCTGAATGCAGTTTACCTTTACACTCCATGCTGCCTGCAGGCCTGCTATGCAGTCATCTCACCTTTGTCTTCTGCTGCTCAGGCAACAAAGTGGGGAGAACAAGAGCCATTTATCCATGTTTGTAAAGAGTGAAGCTTTGCAACAGCAAGCAATACATATTGGAGGAGTGGCACAAAAAGGGAGTGGTTTCATATGGCTTTCTGTAGGATCAGTGCGTGTTCATGCACATTTGTGCATGTATAATAATATGTCTAATACAACACTTTAAATCTTGATCCTTCCTTGAGATTCTGTTGGTTAATCTAATTGACTGAGAGTTAATCTAGTTGAATGAGAGATGCCTTCACCCTATGTATTATGCAGAAATCTAGATATGATGAAATGCAGGCAAATATTTCTGCAGCATCATCAATAAATGAGTTATATGTGGTATCTACTCAAAACAACAACATGCTAAACACTGAAAGTCAATTGGGATGCCTTTCTGAGAAACCAACAACTGACCACATATTTACTCTGCATCTCACGATTAAACATGGTAAAAGCACAAAAACAGAGGAAAATATTTATCCTGACTTTATACTTGGAGAAAGCTTTTGACTCAGACTGTCTCTTGTAGCTGAGCTATGCAAAATGGAACTGGCAAGGGGAAAAAATGACATAATCACATACATGTAACAATCCATTGAAAGTAGGACACACAAAAAAGAAGAAAACAGGCTTTAAAGGAGAAGGTAGACTAATACAGCAGCCAGCTTCATGCCTGCTCTTTCTGTCATCTATGCTGGAGACTTATGAGTCTCAGAGAAACAGTTTTCAAACTGAATGAGGGATCTCAAGCACCTGCTTAAATTGTCACAGTACTATGAAATGTATTTAAACACACCCTGCTGCAAGGCCATGTAGTGAGGAAGGAAGAATGTTGGTGATGAATGGCAGGATAAAGATGCTCTCTTAGAAAACACAGATGCAGAGAGAGAGTTGGAGATTCAACATTGGTAATGGAATCCACAAGGTTTTTGTGCACTGTAGGCAGTTAATGGTCTAATTCCATTTTTAGAGATGTGAGAGAGGGAAACCAGACAACGACTGAGAGGTGATTTTTACTTTGTGCACAGCATGTCTGTACAGAACACAATGACACTGTATGTAGGGTGGGTGCCTGTGATTCAAAAAGCGCTTAGAAACATTGGAGAGTGAAAAACGTTGCAGTGGCTGAAACTGAATCTTACAGTATGAGGATTCAAAAGAAACACTCTATTCAGTTTAAGGAGAAGTGGTATGAGCACCATGTATAGTTACTTCCCCATGAAAATGGGGGGGTTATAGTTTTTAGGCAAAGGCATAACAAGTCCTGATGTCTCAAAGTTGGATGAATTCAGCCTTAAAGGAAGCATTTTCCTGGCAGCAAGAATAATTACATTGGAATAAATGAGTAAGTAGAGTAAGGCACTTGCCTTATTTGAGCCTAAGACAAGATGTGCTGTCTTTCAAACTCACTTCGACACAGCTGCTGCGAAAAAAAAAATCTAGGGCTTGTGTGTATGGGTTAGATCAATGGGTTACAGTGGTCCCTTCTGGCACTTGTTGAGAACACCACACAGGTCAGAATAGCACAGATTCACCTGTTTAGGAGTGGTGAAGTAGATGCTGGTATCTACCAGTTACAGTAAGAGCAATAGGGTATTCAAAATATCAAAAATTGTGAGAAAAATTTTTCTGAGGACGTAATGAAAATCATGAGGTCACTGCTGTACTTTTCAGCATGGTAATTCATGTCCTGGATCAGTGTTCCTCAACTAGCAACAGAGCACAGGGAATAAGAAGTACAAAGCAAATGTGGACTGGGGGTCTGCAAAATCAGTGGCCTTGTGCACACAGTAAAACTTTGCACCCATGACTGCATACATGTGTATATATCAGGATCACTGCTGCCAGGCTTAAGAGGCACAAGGGGATGTATTTTCAGCACAAGAGTTTGATGAAGGTGCAGCAGTTTAACCAGCATGATGGAAAGCGACCAGTAAGCGAGAGATGTTCTAACCTGTTTTCTAAATTTTGTGTAAGGGACATGACTTAGTTTACAGAAGTGATGTTTTTCAGTGAAGGAAAAATGTATTTGAATGCTGGCCAAAGGAGGAGGTAGAGCAGAAATATTGGAAACAGGCAGCAAGAACAAACAGGTACAGGAGGGTATTGTAAACATAGGTGAAGAGAGTCTTGTTTTGTTTGGGCATCCCTTTCTCAGTCACACTTACGGATTCAGCCCCATTTGCAGTTTGGGAGCTAGGAGAACTTCAGCATCGACAGGACTAGAGTGGCCCCCAGGTACCTCATGCAGGTCTGCAAAGAGATCTACTGTGTACAGGAACTCAGGTAATTGTGGTTGGAGGGTGAAAGTTCTCATCATCAGTTTTAGGAGAGTCTTTTGTCATTCCTACAAGGCAATCCTCTCTACTGTAAAGTGTTACAGAATGAGTAACAAAGGCTAAACTAAAATCCAGTCTGATAATCACGCTCAGTTATGAACATAGCACACACTTCCTGCTAGTGGAAGTAAACAACCTCACCCAAGCCAAGGCATGCTTGAGACCAAGGTGCACTGGAGACGCTAGAATAAATCCTAAACCAGCCATTTTGTGTGGGCGCAGTGGGCTGCTGCGCTCCAAACTGCATAGGCTTTGGAGTTTCCCCACTCACAGAAATGGTGTAACACACTCAGCTCCACCAGCAACAGAAGAACTGATAGCCTGAAGGGAGCCTGGACAGCAAACTGCACAAACTGCACAACACACATGAGAAGAGCGCTGATTTACAGTTAAGGGGAATGAAGCAGCACATAACTGGCTGAGTTACTAGAGAGAAGGCCAATGCCTCAGTTCTTTGTTTTTACAAACAGGAAATTAAATTCCCGAGCAAACAAAAATTCCTGTTAGCAGGCCGGGAAAGAAGGTGGTGGAGTGGTGGCAAGAATTTTGTGTGGCAGCAGCCCTTTGCTGAGTTAATATGGGGAAGGCAAGCAGGGGAAAAGAAACCTTGTCCTAAACAGGGCAGAGCTGCCTGTGTGGAAGAGTGACCCTATCCCCTGCTTGGGGCAGAGGGCATCTGTGCTCCCTGCCCTAACCCAGGCTGTGCAGGGCAAGGACAAGTGGACGCCTCCGGAGGTGGGGTTTGAGTCTATGCCTGCGCGGGTGGGGACACCAGCGGACCCTGCAGTTAGCGCTGTGAGAGGGAACCTCTGTGTTTGGTCTGTGCTCGGATCAGCAGGCAGCCCTCGGCCACGGATTGCGTGGAGATAAGAGATGGGGATGACCCCCCATGCCTGTGTTGTGGTTCCGTGTGGGGGAACACTGGGCTGCGGATGTGTCTGTAAGGAAAGGGGCCCTCAACCGATCCCTGCGCCGGGGGTACCCGCTTGGGGTGGGGGGCACAGCGGACATGAGGAAGACCTCACCCCGGAGCAGCGGGGTCGGGAAGAGCGCAGCCGGGCAGGAGCGGCGCCATGGAGGCCACGCGCGCTCGCAGGGCCCAGCAGCCGTTCCCGGGAACCAGTAGCGGGGAGTCCAGCGCCGAGACCTCTCCTCTCCCCTCCCCTCCCCCGCGCCCGGGCATGGAGGCTGTCCTGGGCCACAAGTGCGTGGTGGCCCCCGGAGGCCGGGAGACGCGGCCCCGCTAGGTGAGGGGCTCCCTGCGCGGCAGAGCCTGCTCTCCTTCCCTCTCAGGGCCGGACCCCCGCGCCTCCCCCGCTACCTGCAGGAGGGGGCGGGCACTGGAGAAAGTTTGTCTCTGTGGTTGGCTGCGCCGCTCGGCGCGGCCGGTCGGGGCGGGCGGGCGGCTCCGTGTGCTCGCAGGACGCGAGCTGTTGGCTGAGGAGCACGTTGCCGGCGGTCCTGCTCGTGCAGGGAGAGGTACCCGCGTAACCCTGCTAGCATGGGGCACCGCGGGCTCAAGGCGTCCTTCCTGCCTCTCTTCGTTCTCCTGCTGCTGTTCGGTGAGCCCGCGGGCTGCGCGACCTGGGCAGCGCGGAGGGTGGCGGGTGTGTGTGTGTTTGCGTGTTTGCTCAGACACATCACCCTCAGGTAGTGGGGGGGACCCGGGCCCGAGGACACGGGCCCCTTTGGCTCGCCGGGGGGGAGATCGCCCCCCGTGCTGTGTCCGTCTGAGGCACGGCGGAGCGCAGCCAGGCGCTGCCCTCCGAGGGGCGGCGAGGCCGGGCTCATCCGTGCCCAGCCCCGCTGGCCGGGCCGCCGCCTTCGCCCTCTCTTGGCGCGCCCGGTGGCATTAGCGGCCGGCGCAGCCCTAATGGCTCCGCATTCCCTCGGCTCCCGGTGCTCCCTGCAAGGCCGGGGCGCGGACTGCTGCCGCGTATCTCCCCGGAACTTTAAGGGGGATGGGGCACGGGGCGTGCTGCTTGCCGCGGCTCCCGGGTGAGAGGGGTTTCCACTGGCGGCTGGGATGACGTGACGGTGTGCCCGTAGCTGCTCTTAGGCGACCCGGTGCATGGGCTGTGGTCGCTGCAAGGTAAGGGCAGTGAAATTTTCACCTCGCAGGGCGTCAAGTGTCTCGTTTCAGGGCCGAGGGGAAGATCCTTTTCCTGTCTTCCTCCCGGCCTCATGGAAGCTGCAGGATGGGCCCCCACAGCTGGCAACGGGAGCCCGGGTTCTTGGGGCACCCTGCTGTTGGGGGGGGGAGGGGGCAGAGATACTTGTGCACCCTCCCCTCCTGGCTCTTGGGGTTTGTTGCCTCTGCTGAGAAGTTGTGCAAAGAGATAATGAGTAATTGTGTACGTGATGTTTTACCGTGTGTTCACATAATTGTGTAGCTGTCGTTAGATTAACATGTGGTGTTATTCCTTACTGGTGTCAATGCCGGGCAGGCGGTGTTCAGAAATAAAGACACTATAGCAAGAACCACACAAAGGGGTGAATGGTGGGTTTCATTTTTTTGCTCTCCCCTTTCCTCACACACATGCTCCTCTCCCCTCCTCCGCACCCCCTCTTTTTTCAACACTGGACTTGTAGCATTGTTGTTAACAGTGTTACTGAAGGAGCAGTATGTTTAACTAGAGAAGCAGAAGGTTGTTATGTGAGATAATTATGTACTTAAGTGGTTCTGTGTGGTCAGGAGTACTTCAGGTGCCGGTGGGCAAGCATGCCTCACAAATTACTACATGCAGTTCTTGATTCAGAGCACTTACAGGTAGGAAGTGGGAGCCTTTTCCAGATTTAGGGCAGAATGGGTAACAGTGGCCCAGTCCCGTGCTGCAATGCTTTTCAAACAAAACTGTATTTACTGACTTAGTTTCTGCTTGTATAACTAATGTAACTAATTCTTGCTTTAAAGTCTGCCAGAGCACTTTCCTCATGGTTTGGCTGTTGAGTCTTTCCTAGCCAGGTCTGCAAAGCAGATAGTTACAGTTGAAAAGTCAGTTTCCTAAAGCTAGCTCGTCCTAGTCTCTTCTCTGAGGCTGCTTGCAGGCAGTGAGGCAATTGGGGCAGATGGGAGTCTATCTACAAGTCAAGATCCTACCACACGAGGTGTCCACTGTGCTTTCTTTTACTTGCAGCTATCAGTCATCTCATTTATCTGTACAATACAGGCATTTTGCCAGCTGGGGAAACAGTGAAGAGACCTTTAGTGTTTCTGTTTAGAAACAGAAAAGGAATACGTTTTTTCAGGAGAATAGTTTAGTAGGACAAGCGGAAAATCAGGGCTCTCAGGTACTCAAGGTCATGAAGCAAAAAGTAAAAACCATTAAAGGATGATGTGCAGCAGGAAAGTTGGTACTTATTAATTCCAGGTAAAATAATAAGAAGAACTTAAACTGTGCATGCACAGATATCTGAACACTGTTTATTATATGGTTTGTCTGGATGTTCTGAGTTGCCTTTTGGGGATATATGAAACCTGTGCTGGTAAAATTGAAAGTGCTTTTGTGTGCAGTAGAAAAGAAAAACAACATCAACTTTTCAGTCTTGTGTGTGTTGTGGTGGGGCTGTCTTTATGATACCATTATTTGGTAGCTTCTGTGAAGTATTCAGAGCGTTAAGAATTTGGGAAAATAGTGTTCCTCTCACTCTGGATGGGAAAAGTATGCTTCTGTGGACATGTGTTTTCTAGGAGCTTTTTAGTAGACATGTTGGAGCTTTTTGTTAACTAACGTGCTGCAAGTGTTGAATTCTTGTATAAAGGGTGGTGGAGGGAAGGAGTTGAAGCATAGATGAGTTAGTCCTTTGTGTATACTTAGACTTGATTGTTTTGTTCAGATCTTTATGAAATAACCCAGCAAAAGGATGCAGATGGCAGAAGTATCTGACTGTGACAAATAAGAATGTTTTCTTATCCTTTTTCCTGGATCCTGTACGGTTATAATCTGCTTGGTAAGGAGATTGTCTTGATCTAGACTTTTTTTTTCCCCTCCTCTGGTGTGGTTAGATCCTGAGAAGAAAGGACAGCATGAGATTGTTTTGTACTGCCATTGCCTGTTTTTTATGTTATTTCATTCTGCAGTCAATGTATGTTATCCTGTGAAATGCTCTGGAAACCAAAACAACCCTTCTAGGACAAAACATCCAAAAACCAAAGCAGGTATCTGGTGTTTACCAGGTCTCAGAATCTAAAGTAAAGAGTAAACTCTACCTCCCACTCCCCCCTCACCCCCCTCCACCTCCCAGGTTCTTGTTTGAGATTTGAAGTAAGAATTTCAGTGTATCTGGAAAAAACATTTTTTTGTTTAAGTGCTGTGGGGCTTGAGATGAGCAGACAAGCAGTAGATCCTGGTGGAAAACCATTGAATATGAGTTTCCCAGAGATGGCCTTTTTCTTACTACTATTTAGACCTGTGTGACACTTGCTGTCCGTTGTGATGAAAGTCAGTTCCAGCATGCCAGACCCCAGGGAGTCTTGTGTTTACATGAATAGAGTTGTTTCCTACAACTCATATCTGAAATTCTTTGGTTTTATATTTTCTCTTTTTTTTTTTTTTTTTCTTTTCCCCAGAAGCTGCAACATTTAGGCCTTTGAATCAACGTTTAATTCAAACTCTAAANTTATTTTTGAAAATTTTTTTTTTTTTATTTTTCCTTTTTTTTTTTTTTTTTTCTTTTCCCCAGAAGCTGCAACATTTAGGCCTTTGAATCAACGTTTAATTCAAACTCTAAAATAGAAAGCTTTTGGTAATTACTGTAAGTTATTGTGATCAGGAACTTCAAGGAACAGTGTGCTTTAGTCTGTCCCTGCTGAAGTGAAAGCATTAGAAAATGGGAGATACTCAAGGTTTAGGGCAAGGGGCTGGTAGCCTAAGGTGTGTTAGAGTGGAGTTTTCTTCTTGTTCCCTTGCTGGTGCTTGCTCCCTTGCCTGTGAACCCAGGACTGATAATGGTGGCCTATGCCTTCTGTTGGAAGAAGGCAGGCTCACATCCTCATTGATACTCAGAGTAAAAGCTGTCAGCTAGGCCTGCCTGTCTCTGTTGTAGCTTTAAAAGTGGTTAAAAGGACTCCCAAAGCGGAAATACCAGCAAGCCTGTCCTGTTCTTAACAGCTGTGGTACTGCTAAGGCACTATAAGCATGTAGCGAGCGTTTGGTGAGGCACTGAAGGTCAGGTGGTGTTGCTGAGGAGGAAGCACTTTCCATGTCATTTTGCTATACTGATGTATTTCTTAGCATGTTGTCTGTGGGAGGATGTGGGAACCAAAGGAAGAGCAACGTCACAACTGTTTTTCCTTGCATCCTGTGTTCTTTTGGGCTGACAAATGATAGGTTAGTTACCTTTTCAGGCTCTCTTGCATGTTTGTAGGTTCTTTTTCAGGGCTCCTTTTTAGGGAGTCCGAATGCTTTTCCTGAAATTCTTCTACCTTTTCTTCAGGTTTCTCAATTCTTACGTTTCAGCATAGCAACAGCTTGCTCTCTTTAGGTAGCCTCTGTTGTATTTGGCTGTAATCCCTGAACTGTGGTACAAACCTGCCTGAACAAGATCTGAAGTAAGCGGTAGAGGTCATTTAAAAATGCATGCATATGCGTGATTATAGGGGAATGTACTTAAGAAATAATATATGTCCATCCACCTAGCTGTATAAACAAACATTCAGGGACATTTGAGATTTCAGCTTTCACATCTAATAAGTTCATGAGTTGATTTGCTTTTGTGCGATTGTTTTATTTGTTGTTGAGTTTTTTTTTCCTGTCTCCATAATCCTTGTCAAACACTTCCCTGCAAAACAGACCTGTATATTTAATAAGGAAAAGGTTACATATCTCAGTAAGATAATTTTAGAACATGAACGTTTAAATTGCCTGGTTTTAAATGCCTTTCACTGATGCATATGTTTGTGTGTGTTTATAGATCTGTGTTTTAAAAGTAAGGAAAATGGACACATTATCGGCAAATGGAAATTCTTTTTGGTTATGTATATTAATCAGTCACTTGAAAGTTAAGTTGGAAAGAACTTCAGGAAGTTCTGATACGAGCTGGGTCAAAGCAGGGGTTATGCCAGTGTCTATCAAAGTTTTTAGTAGTTTCAAAAGAAAGATATTAGGTGGTGTGTAAAGTAAGTATCTATATCATAATGCAAAAAAAAAAATATTTTTAATACTTTGCTTTTGACATCTATTGGAGATGTTCAAGTTAATTTCCAGGCCCCTGCTCAGCATCCAGCTTTCTTAGAAGTACTGCNTTCAAAAGAAAGATATTAGGTGGTGTGTAAAGTAAGTATCTATATCATAATGCAAAAAAAAAAAATATTTTTAATACTTTGCTTTTGACATCTATTGGAGATGTTCAAGTTAATTTCCAGGCCCCTGCTCAGCATCCAGCTTTCTTAGAAGTACTGCAGTAGTAAGCAGTAAGTTTCAGAACAAAGTACTTTTGAGATAGGATATAAGAAAAATAGCTGCTTGAATGCTGTAAGATTTGAATAATGTCTTTCCAGATCATTGGCATTTCTGGAATAAGAAGCAAGATGGAAGGTATGAAATATGAAGAAGTTTCTTCATATTTTGAGTTTCTTATCAGAAACTGGCTTATTCATTTACATTAAAGTTTTCATAATTCTAAAGCATAAATAAATTTTTCTAATTGAGACAGAAAAAATGGATGGTCTTTCTCTTTCCTGTGGATTTGGAAGATGTTTCAAAGCTGGGTTTCCAGTGGAAATCGCTATCACCTTAAACTTAGTCAGAACGTTCAGTTAAAAGTGAGCTAGATAGAAGGTAGTACCAGCGTTGCTAAATACCTTTGCGGAGTCTTGTGAAGTTATCGAGGAGTATGGTAATGCCAGTAGGTTTGAGTAGATATAATTGACATGGGCACTGTTGAAACTTGTGGTGGTGTTGCAGTTGGTGCTCCTTTTCATTACACTATATGAGGCAGGTTGCAGGGAAAGTCTTATGTGACAGGATCTGAATAAACAGCCTGAAGAGTAGTATATTTTGTATGTAGCAATGGCAAAATACTGCTGCAGAAATATAGAGAATAGTTGAAGCAAGCTAAAGAATTTGACTAGTGTTAATCTCTGTGGGCAGCTGGAATTTGTAGGGATGCTCTACAGGATCTGAACTATTAGCTGAGCTATGGGAAGAATAGGTAAGTGAGCAAGATGCTGAGTCCTGGATAGGGTTTCCTTTAAAAAAGGATCTAAGGATGGTTTTTTGGCATTAATTGACTTATGAACTTCAGGAATGAGAGCTAATTAAAGACTGGAGCTGCCAGGCAAGCTGTTGCAGCTGCTTGATACTCTCTGTTATGAGAGACATCTCTTGAATTGTTTGTTATTCAGCAAGACTTTAGGCATTCATGCTGAAATTTTCTGGGCTGTGTGTCTACCACAGGTTGACTTATTTTTTTCTAGGAAATACCCTCTGCCCTGAAAAGCTCCAGTATTTCTAACTGTTACACTTGGGGAGAAGCATGAAGATTTTTGTTTCTTCTTCTTTTAATTATCAGATGTGTTCTGGTCAATTTTCTGTCCTCACTGTTGAACAAATAATCATCTCAGCTGCCAAGCTGTGAAGGTCTAGCACCTCTGTGCTTTAGAGCAAGAGCTGGAAATTCGACTGGATTTAACTGTGCATCAAAAATGTGGCTTTTGCTGTTCTTATGGAAAATGTCCAAATTTGGCCACATTGTAAAACTTGGAAAAGCGTTGGTTTTTAAGTGTTGGGTAGGGAATTAGTCTTGGGTGCCTAGAGGAAGTGCTCTGTTATTGCCTTTAAGGTGTCAAAGGATTAGAGCTGGACTTGGGGGCAGAGAAGTGGAAGCTTCCTTTTTAGTCCAGTTTCAGATTTCTGTAAACGTGAAGTCCTGTTCCTGTCGTGTTGTTTGTGTCGGTCCATACACCCGTTCCCCTCTCCCCCCCGTTTATTTTATTTTATTTTATTTTATTTTATCCTCTCTCATCCTTCTGCTATATTGGCCAACAGTGGAGTAGCATGCTCGGCTGTGTAGGTCACTGATCATATCTGCTGTGGAAGGCTGCTGCTTGTAGCACACGAAGTAGATATATCACCTTTCCTGTATGTGGATTTAAAAAATAAATAATCAATGTAAGCTTTATATGTGGGTTTTAACTTGTTCCCTGGCTTCAGCTCTTCTCTGAAGCTTTTTCCCAAGTGCCCCCCATTGTTCTTGGCTTCATGCTGGCTGTAAAACAGCTCCTTCTACAGTTGTTGCTCACTCTCAAAAAAACCCCAAACTTATGCCACTCTTCTGTTTAATAGGCTTGATTAGTCTGGACTTGCCTTTCTGCCGGCTTTCCTGATGATGTGGTTTAGCTATGCTGCTTAGTGCTGGCTTAATGACTGCAATTTGTATGCTTTCATGCTTTTAGAGTCACTCTTTACTTGCCTTATCAGTAGCCATTCTAAAGAGTTTGGTGGAACCATTACCAGGGGTCATGTTGGTTAGCCAGGGTCCAGTTCTGGCAAAAGCTAGCTCTGCTTAGGTTTGCCAGTCTTAAAAAGAATAATTACCAATGTGGACTTTGTTTCCATGCATGTTCCGCTGTTAGCTCCAACTGCAGAGATTTAGCATCATGTTTCAGGCGGTCTTCAATGCAATGTGGCTGTGGGGAATCTTTGAGCAGGCTGTAACTGCATTGTTCTCCTACAGGCATTAAAATGACTGTTGCAAGAGGCATCCACGGGGACCAATGCCAGCTTTTTATTGATGTGTTCAGTTTCATCTATTGACACACTACCCTTCATTATTACACAGTGAATCCTGTGGCAGTGGAATTTGCTATTAAATCTGCTGGGCAAAAGGGAATTGGCAGAAGCTGCTTTAAAAGCAGTGTGACCACTGCATTTGCAAAGAATAGCTTCTAAATATGAAACAGATGCTGAGCTAATAGAAGACACTTCTTAAATTTTCAGGGTACCAAACAATAATTTTGAGGAAAAAAAAAATCAGAATTCACCTCATTTGTGGATAATCATTCAAGTTTTAATGCCCTTTACCTGAGAAACATATGTATGTCTAATCAGTACATGTATCTGTTTGTGCTTGAATGCAGCAAGTAACACTAAGGTGAAGACAGGCAATTATTTGTTAACAGATACTGTTAGAATAAGGAGCAAGGTGTTAGTCTTTCCATCAGTGTTCTAATACTCTTCCAATTGCTAGAGGGTGGGAGAGGTGATGCATCTTCCTTTGCTTTTTGATACTGACACAGACTATATTTACCCAGATGTTATGACCTCCAGCACCTCCCAAAAGAAGCGTTGTGTCCTTTAGAAGCTCAGTGACATACTGTGTACTGGGAGGTGGTGTCAGTGTGTAGAATTTATGTCTATGCAAAGAGCTTCTATGTTGTATGTAGAGTGGGCTTGTTCATATTCGGTTCATATGGAGATTTAAATTAATGCAGATTAGTAAGTCTATTGCATCAACCTTGTTCCCTTTGATCTCTGGGTTTGGCTCTAGACAGGGCATGCTGTACCTTTTGGCTTAGAAAGCTTAAGTGCTTGAAGCAGGCTTCATTAGCAAGAAAATAAAAGAGCAGGACAGAATCACTCTATGCTTGTCGGGGGNTTTGTCCCAGATCTCATTTCGAGGTGTTAAACCATCACATCACTTCAGAAATAGATACTATTACAAAGCCACCGTGCTAGCTTTTCCCTTGGCCTCCTTAAAAATCATATCCCTGTTAACAAATACTAGGGTGGGGGGTGGGGGGGGGGGGGGGGGGGGGGGGGGGGAAGGTAGCAAGGTAAGCCTGGGTCTTTCATGTCTATCACAAAGCAGGGTTGAATGGACACTAAAGCTATTGACTAAGCCCTGGTTGCTGGCAACTCTATTGATAGGCAGCTGTCAATAGCTGTAACGCTGCTGACATCCATAGGTTTGTGGGTTTGCTTATTAAAAAATAAATGAATTGAGAAAATAACATATGTAGCGTGGGCTCAGTGAGCACAGAAGTGTGGCTGTTGCTAGAGGTGAGGGAAGGAGGATGAAGAGAGAGCACTGGAGCAGGACACGCTTCCCAGAGAGAAAGCGAAGTGGTTGAATAGCTTGTTTAAAATGGAAAAAATGAGATGGTGGTGTTGGGGCAGTTATCACCACAAGTCAGCCTTGGTAAAAACCACAAGTTACTCAAAACTCTGCAAACAAATCTTGAAATACCTTAATTTTCTAAGCAGAGTTTTCTGCTTACCACTGGCAGGTAAGTAGAATATCTAAGTGAGGATTCCTGCAAGAGTTTAAAGCAAGGTCTGAAGTGTGCAAAGCAGGAGCAGGTACTGGCTGGCATCCTAGTCAACAAGGTTGCTGTTTGATCAAGGCTGAGTGACTTTGGTACCTAGTTTCCTATACAAAACAGCCAGATGTATGTTGGTTGTGGCTAACACATGCATGTGGAGGCTGTTGAAGGGACAGCCCTGTTTGCTCACCCACACAAGTAAAACAGTCAAGAACTTTGGCCTTCAAAGTTATTTGAGTACTTCTCAGTACTATTTAACATCACCAGCTCCCCATCAATTGCTGTTTTTACATGCATTATAAATCTGAAAGGCTCGTGAATTGATGATTGCTTTGAGTATGTACAGCCAAGGAGATTTTTAACTTGGAATTAATGCTCCACCTTTAAACCTAGGACTACAAGGAGGTCTTATGCCACCAGATTATGATAGGAAATATCCTGATGATTGTTCCTTTCTGTTTAGTAAGACTCCTAATTTCCTCACAGGCAATTACATGTGCCCACTTTCTTGTAATTTGGTCTAAAATTTGCTCCTGATTGTTACAGTTATCTTGTTTAAAACAGCTCTCTAGTATTCCCTCAGAGCCAGTAATGTGTATGGCTAAGTCATGCTGGGTTTGAGCACTTATTTCTAAAGATGTGTGAAATGGAGCAAGTGTGGCTACCTGTGTTCTTGTTTTGCTATGTCATTCTTTGGGGATGGCAGGTTCATACACTGAGTGTAGCTTGGGCAGTTTCTGGGAGCTTGCAGGGACCTGTGTCTCTGCTTCACTAGTCTCTGCTGCAGGAGTCTGAGACTGTCTCCTGGCTAATCTGCCTGTACTGAGGTGGCTTTCTGAAAGGGCAGTGAATACCTGCTGGGAAATTTGAAAAGCACTAATTTAGATAGAGTTCTGCCTATCTGGTGGTATATATTGTTGGTATTTCTAGGAATCTTTCTTGCCCTATTTCAGAACACCTATTTCTGTGTATGTAGGCATCTTTTTCATGTCTTTTCATCCATTTGAATCCACTTCTACCTAAACAGCCTTCTCTGTAGTATCGGAAGTATGAATGCTAGCAAGGGTTTTGTCAGGTCATCTCAGGTGTTTTGTTCTGCAGGGAAGTCACTATAGGTAGAAGCAAGGGAGTGTATACTTCTGATAGGGCAGAATTGTGAGAGGCCGTGGGACTTGAGCTCAGCTGAATGTGATTGCAGAATGATAGCGAAGGTATAACTGTGCATGTGAAACTTTACTGAGATTCGTCACTGCCTATGTCTTGGAAGAACCCTTATGCCATCTCTTCTGACTATCAGCTGGTCTAATGAAAGATCTCTTAAGAATATTGCCTTAAATCACTGTGGTTACATAAATACAGCTATTAGATTATGCAGTTTTTCTGTGACTTGAAGTTGTAATTCTTATAATGATTTCTGCAATATGCATGCTGAATTATGCATTGCATGGAAGCTGCTGTTGCAAGTCCCAAGTAATAATAAAACTTGAATTTAAAACCAACTGAGTCAAAAAATGAAAGGTTGCAGAACATTCTTTGAATTTATGGTGACAGTCATATAGAAATTCCCCTGTCCATTTCTGGATCCCCTCTCACCATCATAAGACTCAGATTTTTATGCAAGGTTTTATCTTTTTCTTTTTTTGTTGAGATAGACACTAATTGGAATGAGTTAGTGTTTTCTTTCTCTGCCCCTTGACATTTCTGGCATTTAAGGGACAAACATTTAACGGGGTGACATCCAGGCCTAGCAGGAGCTTGTGGAATGAAGCTCAGGAAGTCTGTCCTTCTTAATTCCCTTTTACAGACAGAAGTTAAGGAGCTTCATTTTGAAATTTTCCTTTAGCATGTTTCTTCTAAATCCAGTGCTGTCTCATGGTGTTAGGCTGGCTTTGAGGTCTGCAATTCAACATTCAACTGTTGTGCATTTCCACAAAAATATATAAATGCTGAAACAGTCCACAATAGTGATGTTAGATATGTTGACGTTCAAGGACACAGCTTTTACTTCTGTTGTTTCAGGCTCTCTGCAGATAATTTATAGCTTGGCTTGCAGTATATCTGTTTGGGTTGGTTCCACTCAAAGTCTGGGCTAAACAGTGTATATAAATATATATCCTTCCTGTGGAAAATAGGTTTCTCTCTGATTATGGCTTCAGATGAGTTCTGCTTAACAGATAATCATTTCAGATAACTGGTTGACTGACCATGCCAGTAACTTTTCCCTAGCAGTCAGCTATGTAACATACCCTGTCTTCAAGTGTTTATCAGCCAAGAATAAGAAGTGCTTTTGATTACGGCACCATGCCCAAGAGCTTTCTTTTTCAACAGATTTTGTAATATGAATAATGTGATGCGAATACAGCTGTATTAGAATTGTAAACTCCCATAATGATTAGAAGGGAAGAGTACACCCTCCAGAAGGATTAATGAAGATGGTTCTTTTCATCAGTAGAGAGATGTTTTTCCATATGATCTCAGAATTCTGGGAGATCTTACTAATTGTACTGAGCAACTGCAGGTGGTGGACAAGTAGTGACTTTCTGACATTGAACTGCTAGTAGGTGGAAGTGCAGTAATGTGAATAGGGCAGGCAAAATTATAAATACCTTAAAACTTAGTGCCCATGGAAGATAATTACTCAAGTGTTAAACTGGTTGTTTTTTTTAAAACCAGTTCTCTCTGGAAGAGGATCTCCTTTCACAATAAATGTAAAGAGTGCTTCTTTCAAATTTAGGGACAGGCTGTGTTTTAAGACTTTGTAGCAATCCCTTGTCCAATGTTTACTTATTCCTTCTGAAGGGGGCAAAGGTCTTGAAATAATCTCTGTTTTTCTGGGGAAAGGTAAAATCTGATCTAGCTGTGTGCTTTGTACCCTGCATTTGGTGTCTTGGTAGGTTTAGGCTTTGAAATTGCAAACAATGGAGGCACTTGTAGGCTGCTCTTGCATTGCGTTACGGTAGGTGCTCTTCTGCTTGAATTCTTTGAAATGTCTTAATTTGATGTTTGGATTTTAACTGATTTAAGCTCCTGGGAAATGCTTCTCACAACATTCATCTCTAAAAACCTGTTCTTATTTCTGAAAAATTAAGCGGGAAAGCAGGGGGTGAAGTGACAGGAAAGGTGCGTGGTTAACTAGAGCTCTGTAAATGCTTCTAAACCTTCTCTGTAGGTCTTTCCTAGCACCAGGAGTGCCTTCTAGGTACTTTGCTACTTTCTGTCTAGGGTTCAGCAGTAGCAGTAATTTTTCTCCTTCTCAGTAGCTGGTGCAGTGCTGTGGTTTTGACTTTCAGCCTGGGAGCAGCACTGATAACACCAATGTTTTTAGTTGTTGCTCAGGAATGTTTACTCTGACCAAGGACTTCTTGAGTCTCATGCTCTGCCAGGGAGGAGGGGAAGCTGGGAGGAAGCAGAGACAGGACACCTGACCCAAACTAGCCTAAGGGTTATTTCATACCACAGCACATCATGCCCAGTATATAAACTGGGGGGAGTTACCCTGAAGGGCTAGATTGCTGCTCAGGTTGGGCTGGGTATTGGTTGGTGAGTGGTGAGTGATTGTATTCTTTTCCCTTGTTATTTCCCTTATCGTTATTATTACTGGTGGTAGCAGCAGTGGTTTGTGTTATACCTTAGTTACTGGACTGCTCTTATCTCAACCCATGGGAGTTACATTCTTTTGATTCTCCTCCTCATCCCTCAGGGAGCTGGGGGAGGAAGAAGGGGGGGTGGGGAGGGGAGGAGCAGTGAGCAATTGGCTGGGTTGTTCTAAGCTACCTGCTGGGCTTGAACTGCGACACTTTCTTGCAGCACTGATAATACTGATTACTCTCTACAAAACTTATTGTTATAGTATAGTGGTTTAGCACGATTTGACTGCCATACCAACAAGTGAACTAAGCCCAGGGGATTTAGTGATGTACTGAAACAAAAAATGAATAGGGAGTTTAAATAGTACTTTGAAGCTTCAAAGTATGAATTTACAAACAAGAAATTAAAAGAAGAATGAAGAAACTTGATATATTTATGGATGAAGGGCTTGTCAGTCTTTTTGTTGTGGCTTTTAAATTCTAGTGTATTGCTGACACTGGACATAGCTACATGCAGAGCTGGGAGGAGGATCCTTTATATTTAAACTATCCATTGACAATTCTGACTACATGCATACAACATCTCTTTCTGAGTATTAATAAGGGCATGACTCTTTTGCCTTTGCCCACTCTGGCTTAGGTATAACACTGACTTTTCCAAGCAGTTTTATCTTCAGATATTATCATGAAGCATAAGAGCAAGGGGAATTTCCTGGTATTGCACAGCATTCAGGGCCTTTCTTGCTTATAATTGTTTTTAATTAATGTCTGAGTTTGTATTTTTTGTAGCTCGAGTTCAAGTGCCAAATGAGCATCTCGTGGGTACAGGTTGATATGGTACAAGTGTATTTCACATTTCTATTGTTTTTTTCTGTTTTCTTACATACGAGTGTGTGTTTTGTGTCTGCATTCTGAAGGGTATGTCAGTTCATACCACCTCTGGTGCTAAGGCTGGATGAACAGGACATGGCTTCCAGATATTTTCTGGTAAAGAAATTGGGGCTTGCTCTGGACATTTGACAGCAATGTGTAGGTCCAGAAAACTGGCCCATGATCAGAAGTACCTTTGGGGAATATTGTCTCTCTCTGTGCACTGAGTATGTCACCTTTGTAACCCAAGGGCTGTTTGCCCTCAAGTGAAGGGGGCAGTTCAGGGAGACACCTGCTAGCTGGAAATCTTAAAAGTGCTTAAAATGTACTACTAAGAATATTCTCTCATAGTTTAAAAGTGTGGACTGCTAATCCTAGTGTCTGTGGCCAAGTCCATCTACAGCTTTCCAGGGGAATTTTAACACCCTTGACTTTCTAAATTGGTGGTGTACTTTCCACTTCTATTCCTATGCTGCTTTATATTGTTATGTTGTTAGCTGCTGTCTTTGCAGCCAGGCATCTTCTATTTTCAGTTGATGTGATTTTTTTTTTTTTCTGTGTTAATGTAGTGACTGGTAGAGACTTTTGAGACTTGGTCTGCAGTGCACTTTTGCCATTGCAGTGGGTATTTGCAGCTTGCAATGTTGTCTTTAGTTCTTATGCTGTGTGCATGTACCCATTCAGGATTCAGAAAATGGCTGGCATGCTCTCTGTTGGGATGAAGTTTGGCTGTAGAAGTCTTTGTTCTGTTGAACAATGTACTATAGGAAATAACTGTTCTTAGCATACCAAATGTGAGGATGCCTAGGGTGAATGCAGTCTGCTGTCTGTAACAATGTAAGTTGATTATAACTGATAGTTACTGAATAATTTCAGGATATTTCAAAGTTCACCCAAATATTACAGCTACTTATTTTGTACATAGGTTGTCTTATTAAATAGTGTAACCTAGAGCAGCTCTGCAAGGAGATGAGCAGAAAAGAAGCAATTAAGCGTATTCCCTCTGGTTATCTTTCAAAACCAGTATTATCCCCCTCCTGGTATTTTAATGTCCTGTTGGTTCTCTACCCACCTTTCTCTTGTTTCATGCCCAAGAGGATTCCCTCTCTTCTGATTTTTAAGAGTTACTTGAAAATTCTGTGTTCTTTTATTCCTTTTTTTTGTCTCTCTTCTCACTGCTGGGCACCATGTGGTCACCAGCCTTGGTGCCACTGAGGAGCAGCAGCAGTAGTAAAAGGTGTTTCTTCCAAGCTCCTGCTTCTTAAAGATGTAGAAATAGAGGGAAGGCTGACACCAAAGATCCATTCAGCCTCATGTTTTGCCTCTAACTGTGGCCAAGAGCAGATGCCTAGGGAAGAGTAAGTACTTGTTAGTATCCTAGTGTTTTGTCTCATGATCATCCATAGCTTGGAGTTAAGTTGGTGGAAGTGTCCTCATGTTTAACCTTGGATACTTCCTCCAAGAATTAGCTGGCTCATAGGTGTTGTATTTGGCTACCTCTGAAGCTTCATCTTCTGAAATGTACAGGGTGATGATGATTCATATTGGCTAATCTCCGCATGTTAACTTTCCATTCCTCTTTTATCACCTGTGGTGTTGACCTTCCTATACACAGAATGCCAGTGACAGCAGCGAGGTACAATACGTATGAGGTACATTTCTTAAGAGTGGGAATAACAAGAAGCATTTTAAGATGTGTATTCAGGTGTGCTTATCTGAAAATTAGCTACTAATGGCTGAATGCCAAGCTCTACTTGACTCCAAGCAGTAATACGATGTGATACAGTCTCTTATTACATGGCTACAAGTGGGTTTTCTCATGTCTAATGGCATACATTTCCTCCAAAGCTTAAATGTGTGTCACATTCTGTAGCACTGTGTGTTACTCCGTATACCAGGGGAGACTATTCAGTATTGGCTGTAGGGGTAAGAGTAGTTACTGCTGCAAGTGGTGTGACTTAATCAAAACAGGTAACAATGAAAACTTGCTGGCATGTAATCTAAAGGCAGAAAAGGCTTTCAATTTGTGATGGGAACATGAGAAAACTAATGGACTTCTACAGCCAGGTGCTGAATTGATGAACCTTGCTATTCTGCTACTGGAGATAACAAAATAACTGCATTGAATACATGCAGGGTTTTCAGAGGTGATGGAAGAGCCTGAAATGTTACAAAGAGACTTGCTTCCCCAGAAGGTTAATGCACAGGGTTTTTTGAAAATGGAACCTCTTCATTTCTTGAACTATCTAACTTTGGCTACAAGAGGGGAGGGTTTCTTTCTTCTGCTTGCTCTTGAAGGTGTAAGTACAGAGGAGTTTGTTTCTCTTCCAGGACTGCAGTAATTGGGAGTGGAGTTGTACCAGGAGTATGTCTTGCCTGAGGAAGTTCAGTCCTCTTCTGGTTTCTGAACCTCCTGTATGTTGCTCACATGCACTTACCTGCCCTCCCATTCCAGAAAAACTCTTCCTTTTGTGCAGTAAAATTAATCTTTTAGTAAATTAAACAGCAGACACATACAATACCACTTATTTTCATGGGTGAGAACTGCTTTTTAGGGGTAGAATTTAGGGGCATGGACAGGTAATTACACAGCTAATTTGCCTTTAGGCTCCTGGTGGCCAGGATTGCCAGCAAATTTTTGACTCTTGCGTGCTTTTTTTACACTTTGGCTGTTAAATTTGTTGATCAGGGATAAGCAACACTGCAAAATGTGAGTGGATTTCATATACTGACCATATACTTGTTCATGGCTCAGCTTACATTTGTGATTTAGGGAAGAGTTCCCATTTCCACACTGAAGTTGAAGTTAAATGTGAACAGCCCTTTAAGTATCCTTGAGGAGCATGCAGGTTGCATTTTCATTACCATATTAGTTGGGGTGAGGACTGAATTTCTGAGATGAATCTCCTCACTGTCCCAGTTACTGCACATTGCTGTTTACTGGGAAGCAATCTGAGTGTGTAGTTAGGATTTCTCTGGATGTAAATGAACCAGACGTGTCACTGTGGGAGTGTATCTTCTGTGCTTTAGGTGCCCTTGGGTCTTTAGCCTGTGGAAACAGACCTAGTCCAATGCAAACTCCCAGACATGTGTAGTGAGATTCTAGAGGCCTCAGAACCAGCTGCCCCCTATAGCCTTTTCTCCTTTTGGACTGTGCCAGGTGCTAAAAAGTAGACAGCTGTGCTAGTCTTAAATTTTTATGTGATGGGGTTTAGGGTTTTTTGGTTTTTAAACATCAGTGAAGTAAATAGGTAAGCCCTCTTCAGTTCCTTCTACTGATCTAATACCTTATTCTCATTTTTCAGGAGTCTTAACACAATCAACCAGATGGATTTGAATGTTGCTTGTGAAGCTTTTTCCTGTGTTTCCAGAACTGCCCATGTTGGTATTTGTCTTCTCTAAATAATGAAGAGGGCTGTGGCATTCCTGTTTTAAAGCCAGCTGTTTTGCAGACCCATGTGGGTGTAATTTTATTTAATTGTCTGTGTGTAGGCTATACTCCTTGTACCTTTCAGATGGCGTTTAATGTTCATGGCCTCTCATCTTTTTCTTACCTGGACCTCTTTCCTCCTTTTGGCCCTCTGAACTGCTGATCCTCCCCTTTGCAAGAAGGAAACAAAAATGTAATGTCCTTTCCTGAAATAGAAATAATTTCACGTGCCTGCTTTTTTTTTTTATGCCAGAGACCAGGCTTGCTGCCTTTTCTGGGGCAAGAGAGCTTCTCCTTGTTCAGCACCATAGCAAATAATAAAAGCTCAGCCGCAACAAATACTTGTAAATACCTTGCAGTCCTGTTTTCAGTTACAGAATTAGTTAACCAAATCTTATATTAAATGAGGAAGAGCCCTGATGTCTCCTAGATCATACTCTGTGTGTGCACACATGCGTACAATTCCTTCTTGTCTAGGAGGAAAATATCTGTGCTCCTAATGTGCAGGCTACATAGAGATTAGCATACTAAACAATATTGCTCTGTATGACCTGAAATTGGCTTTTGAGTGCTAATTGGATCTATGGGCTTTGAGGGAAGCGGTTGGAAAACTCTGGATTCTGGTTTTCTAGGTTGCAGGTAGCAGTATGAATATAGTAGTGGTGTATGGTGCCTTGGTAAAGACCTTGTGGGGGCTCCTGAGCTACAGGGCACCAGCTGATAGGGCTCAAGCTAAACTGTCTGCTTTGCATTTGCTTACGCCTTTTTCCTGGCTGTACATATCTTTCTGTTTTCATCTTAACATAAAGAAACAGTGTGATAAAGTGAAATAAGCACTAAGCCTGAGAACAGGAATGCTTGTGGTGTGTTCCTAGTTTCTCTTGCTCCTGCTGCATGAGTTTGGTCTAGTTGGTTAATTTGTCCAAGCTGGCAATAGGTGTGCTACTGCACTTAACCTCTCTGTGCACAGGAACTCATTTTCATGCTGTAATACCCATTCTGTGTGCATCTGGTTTTGGCATTTTCAATGTGGCCGCTTGCTTGGAGTTTATTTGGTGAAATATTATATGGTGAAGGCGGGACAGTTAGATAATTAAATTACAGATGGAAAGGATTACTCTATAAACACTGAGATCCATCCCTCTACTGGCTCCTATGGCTACAAATCAATTGTCAAGCACTGAGCTAAGGTGGGCCAGTGCCATGTGCTGCCACTTCCAGGCAGCAGTTCCAGCAGCCTTGCTGCCCAGCCACCTCCTTCCATAATCTCCTGTCACAGACAGATTGAAGCTGCCTTTCAGGATCCAAATCAGAAAGTGTGAGAGCCCAATGTGTGTGTTGGGTTGTTCAGTATTGTGGCTGCTGACTTTTGTAGTAAAGCTTTCCTCTGTTGCTGTTTTTGCTGAACCCTGCATGATGCCTTCCTTCATCCACTGGAATGCTTGCTGGAAAACTAGTGTCTGTGTACTGAGATTTGAAACGATCCACAGAACTGATTTTTGAGGAGGTGGAGGTTAAGATTTTAATAATATCTGGATTATGAAAACATATTTTTTTTTGGGGGGGGGTTTAGGGTTTGTCTGGTATGGATGGTGTGTGTTAAGTTAAATTGTGGTGGGTGAGTGCTACCAAATTTGAGCAGGTAAAAAAAAAAACAAACCCAAAACACCACCACCAGGAAACCAAACAAACGTCTCCTCCCCCCCAAACAAAAAATAAAATCCCAAACCACAACCCCTCAAAACCCCCTCCACACCCCAAAAAAACCAACCAAGAAAAAACCCCCCACCAAAACGCAAAGCAAAACAATGACCCTACAAAAACATCACACAAACCCCCCACGTATTATTGTTTTCTTTGCTTTTTTGTTTTAGTATAATTGTCAATAAAAAGTAAAAGACTTCATATTGGATTCAGCACTTCCTATATTTGAAAGCATTTTGAGCAATGAAAATGGTTAATCTCTGCCCAGAGGAAATGGCAGTTTAAAGTGAATGGATTTGGACAACTCTGCACAGTTCCAACTGCTTTGGGAAAGATTTAAGATAACAGATAAATGCAAGTTAATGATGTTTCAGAACAGCACTTATTTTAGTTCCATATATTCCAGTTTGAGGACTGTTTTTCAAATTGGTGAATGTTTTCGCTCCTCTTGAGTTGGAATTAGCGTTACAGCTTTTAAACTGCGTCCTTCCTCCCCACTAAAGAAAACATGAAGATACTTTAGATACAGCATTTCTGCAAGTATTTACAGCTTCCAACTGCGCTAGCTGTTCAGCTTTGAGCTGTGGTCCTTATTGCTTTGTTGACTGTTTTCCTTAAAATGTAACATACTGAACATCTCCTCTGGCAGCACAAATTACTTCTGAGGCAGAAAAACTGAAAATCACCTGTCTTGCATGGTCTAAATGCCATCTCTAGAGTCCCTGGACTTTTTGGGTCAGATGTCACCAGGTAACCTAAATGGGCTTCTCTGGCAGACTAGGGTAAAAATGGAGTTTTTTGAGACTATTTGGAGAGAAGTAAATGAAAGTCATTAGCAGGGACAGGTATTCCAGGTGAAGCCCAGGAAGAAGCAGCATATTGACTCTTACATTTCATTGCTTTTTTTTCTTCTCCTTCCTTTTTATTCTCAGCTATTTTGGGGGTTTATCAAAAGTAGTTCTTTTGATACAGCCTTTTATCTTCAACTGTCAGTCAGTGGTAGGGAAGGGAAATAGAGATGGAGTTGTTTGACACTCAGGAATATAAAACATGATCTTTACTGTTTATCTCTGTGTCTGGTAGATGTTTGTTCTGTTTGGACCAGTGGTGCCACAGTTCTCTGCCTGCCAAGGGCTTCTCCATTTGACAAACTAGCCTGCTGCTTTGCACAGCTGGGAAAGATTTATATGGCTTATCCTTACCCCTCTGGCTGCTGTATGCCTTTATTTACCTTCCAGTAGCATACCTGTCCCCGTGACTGGGAAGCAGTGAGGCACAGTGGGATCTGTGCTGTCAACAGCTGGCAGTGGTGTTTTAAATTCTAATTAGTACTGCATAGGCAACACAGTTACTGCCTTACAAGCTCCCACTATAGTTTATGGTCTCCTCTTATTGCAGCAGGAATAATCCACAGAAACACAGTAAATTTCCATGGCTTATTTTGGCAGAGAATTGAAATGGCTTGTGTGCTTTGGTGGAAGAGGTATTCAAAAGGGTGGAGCTGTACAGTGCTTTATTCGCGATAGCCCAAGAGATGGCAAGAGAGGCAATTCTACCTGTTGCATTTGCCTCACCAGAGAGACATGGCAAAGGAAGAAGGCCTTCCTTCTTATGAGGCAGTTCAGTGAAGTTTTTCCAAAACAGTTATCTTTGGGCAGTGAATCAGGTGATCTGCTGACTATCTGCAGTGATACAATGTTTTATATGATGAAGTACTGTTCTCTTACTATCCTTGTCTTTTTAGACAAGGCCTTTTGTCTGCTGTTTTCAGATCTGAATAATTACTATGTAGTTATCCAAAGCAATATGGTCCAAACACTTCCGTTGGGCAGAACAGATCAGATCGGATGCGATGGATGTTAATCTGGCCCAGTTGGGCCAAATGTAGCTGGTGTGTTTTGTGTATTTAGGGTAGGAGTGATGGGGGCTTTTTTTGATGGGTTGTGTTTGTGTTTTTTTTTTTTTTTTTTTTT
>NDXB01008409.1:233930-244057 GCA_002631895.1 Agapornis roseicollis | reverse complement strand
TTATTTGTTTAAGGGGGGGGGGGGGAAGGAAAATGATATGAGGGTTTGATTTCCCCTGCTGCTTTTCTACTCCTCATGCATATCCTCCCTCTCCCCCCCCAGCTTTCAGCAGTTGCCTTTCTCTGCATGCCCTGTCCCTTTCCATGTCCTATTCATGTGAGCTCTGGACTTGGCTGTGAGCCCAGTGCTGTAGCCAGCAGCTATGAAGGAGTTAATCTGCTGCTGTCTCTGCTCTCTGACTGTTGTTTTGACAAGGATCTCTGGTGATTTGAGTCCCAAACTGCTCCCAGCGCTTGTAAAAGCGAACAGCCAGGTTCCCATGAGTTTGTCTAAGGAGACAACAGAAACTTGCCTCTTCTTTAGATAGGTTGTGCCTACATAGAGGCTTTTCTTCCCAATGATTTTATTACTTGCATTCTCTGTGTTAACTTTAGAGCAGTGCTCCAAGGACTTCAGAGAAATCTTACTTTGAAAAAGGCTGGTTTTGATAAAAGAGCAATGATTTGATGTTGTGTTGGTGGGTCAGTCAGCACAGAGGGCATTTGGGATAAGGATGCCTTTGCTTGAAATGTAAACACCATGTGAAAATGTAAGTCTTTTTTGTGTTTTTTATAAGAAGTTGTATATTTGCCAGCTTTGAACTTGGAGTTTTTTGTCATCTTTTTCTATTTTTTTTCATTGGGACCAATAATGCTCACTTCTCTCTGCTTACTTAACTTTACAAATGCAGCCAATTGCTACCATAGATCAGCATATTTTTGACATGGTCTGCCTGATTTGTTTCTTCCATTTCACTTCTTTATTTTACCCTCTTCCCTGCCAAGGTGATTGTCGTGGTTGAAACCCAACCACACAGCTCGTTCACTCACTCAACCCCCCTTTCTTGCCCTCCCCAGCTTCCAGAGGGATGGGGAGGAGAATCAAACGCATGCAACTCCCGCAGGTTGAGATAAGAACAGTTTAGTAACTAAGGTATAACACAAATCACTGCTGCTACCACCAATAATAATAATGATAAAGGAAATAACAAGGGAAAAGAATACAGCATCTCACCAACCACCAACAGATAACTCATGACACCCGCCCCCCAATTCAACACCGACCGAATTCCTCCTCCAACCCCCTCAGAGCACTCGCCCTTCTGGGTAACTCCCAGTTACATCCTGGGCATGATGTGCTATGGTATGGGATACCTCTTTGGTCAGTTTGGGTCAGGTGTCCTGTCCCTGCTTCTTCCTGGCCTCCCCTCCTCCCTGGCAGAGCATGAGGCTCACAAAGTCCTTGGTCAGAGTAAAACATTCGAGCAGTAACTAAAAACATTGCTGCTATCAGTTTTGTTCCCAGCTGAAAGTTGAAACAGCTGCACCAGCTACTATGAAGAAGAAAAAATGACTACTACTGCTCAACCCAGGACAGTGACAAACAAAGCATCTTTAGATCATCTCAAAAATGAAAGTATCAATTATGTTGTTGTTTTTTTCTTAGAGTACAAATTCCAATCAGTAAAAAGGGGTAAAGGAAGGGAGGAAGACTTTTTGTTGATGAATTTCAACCCAGAAAAGAGTTCAATAGTTTAAAAGATAATTTTACTTATTGAGTGTGAGTACTGCCTGTATTTAAAACACAGTTGCTGATTGCAGTGGAATGCAGAACTGGTGGTTTTTTCCTAAACCAGTGTTTTCAACTTTAGTTCTGCATGGAATTCTTTGCAAAAGAGAACATTATCTTTTAATTGAAATTCTAAATCCCAAAGGATTATTTGGGGTTTAGTTAATACTTCTGTCTTTAATTTACAAAGTAATTGTATTTAACATAATGATACTTGTGCTAAATGCTTGCCTAGGCCTTCCCATCACATTTAATTGGGAGTAAGGGCATCTTAATCATTCAGAAAGCCCTGTGACTAGAAAACAGGTGATACGCCTACACCCATTTGACTTAACCATTGCTGGTGTATAACCCACTGCATAGTACAGACAGGAAGCTTTTCCTGGGAAAAAAATTCCCATACCCATGTCATCAGGCTGCCAGGTGTATGTGCTGGTTTGGGTGCAGGAACAAAAAAGTTCATTAGTAGGTGTACAAGCCTCAGTCAGGGGCAGGTGGGCTCCTTATGCCAATTGTCTGCATGAAGGCGAAGTGTTCCTGCACTTTTCTTTGGCAGGGGAGCAGGCCAGTGAGGGTGGTCTACTTGTGTGTGTGTGTGGCTGTTGGGAGCACCATTGCATTGTATATACACATGTCATCAGGCTGTGCTGCAGGCCTTGGTGTGCCTGCTGTGTTTTCCGAGCTCTTAGTCTCAGAGCTGCTGGGGCTACAATTATACCTCAGGTTGTTATATAGCTGTCTTCTACAAAAGCGAAGCTGTTATTACCTTAATGGCTGTTACACTCTCTGTACTTGCAATCTTGTTAGTGCACTGGGGGATGAAGAAGCCTTTATGAATATTGAGATGATGGTACCAGAGGCTCCTGAAAAGATGTTAGGATCTGAGGTTACTGTTAGCCATGGCTGTCATGTTGCTTTTCTGACTTGAGTCAGTGGAGTACAGGGAACATGTTTGCTGTTTCCTAAAGCCAACTTGCCCTCATAGTTGTTAGGCTTCTCTAGCAATTTGAGTGGGTTAGATTAGGTGAAAACTCTTTTTGGTCATTACCCAGGAAGTACTCTTGAAGCTGAGCATGCACTTTGTGGTAGAGAGCAATAGGAGAATTATAGTGTGGCTTAACTACTTGGACTGGCCACTGATGGAAGGCAGAGAGGCATGCATTGCCAGGCTCCAGAATAGTTTATTACTCACATTTTATGTGAATCATTTGGCTAGGATTTCTTCTGCTGCTAGCCCTCTGTTTTGGAGTAGCACCCAAACTTTATAAGTTTTGGGTATGGTTTTACTTAGGGTCTCTTACCTTACCACTTTTCAACATAAACCCTGCAGGTTGCAGCCTTCTGTGTATGACCAATTAGGGTGTGTCTGATCGTGCTTTTCATTCATGGAGTTTTACAAGGAGATGAGACTGTGCGCGATTACAGGCATGTGTGCAGAGGGGCAAGTGTGCAGAGCAGCGATCAAGGCAGACATTGCTTTCTTGGCAATTCTTAGAGTAGAAATGAGATCTTAAGCTGTAGTTCTTGGAGGAAAATGTTCTTGATCTCTTTGGCCCCTCTTATGTTATAAGATCTGATGGATAGTTTCTGTTAATATAGGAAATATGAAGAAACTTTTCTTTCCCACTTAACTTTCCTTGCAGATTACTGTTATTTCTAAACTAAGTGCCAAATCTTTGGTCTCTTCTCTTTCTTGTAACATGCAGAGACAACTACTTGCTTTTCTAAGTAGGGATGATGGAATGCTAATTTCATCTGCTGCTACTGGGGGAGAACAGTTTTGGCAAGTTGTCTCTTCTGAGCTACATCTGTACTGCTATGATCATGTGGAAGTGTTTGTCTTAAGCACATGTATGACAAACCAAATGCAAGATTTCTTTTTGGTGTCTAGGACCCAGTGCTCTGACATGAAAATTGACAGCACAAAGAATGCTTGCATCAGGAGGAATTTTTGCCCAGAGCCTCCTCATAATGCCCAAAAAGCAGCAATATGCAGCAGGAAAGTACAGCTAGCTGTTTGTTCTTCTGCTTTTGGAGCAAAGTATAATTGTCTACTATATTTCTAAAATATGTGGCAGGCTGATCTGTGCTAGCTCCTAAATGCTGCAACCTTATGAAGAAGGTGATAGCAGAATCTCATGGACACAGAATGAGGAAAAAATGGAGCTGAAGTCTAGAATCATAGGCATGATGAGCTCTCTCACAAGGGACTGGAGAATGACTCTGTGTGTGCAACTTCAATTGTGATTGTACCTTGAGTGCTTAAATGTGCCATTCTTGTATTGCTACTTAGTGAGTAGAAGTGTGATGGTGCTTTGGGGTGGAGTATCAAGTAATTCTGTGCTCAGCTAGACCACTGGCAGCAGCTCAGCCTTCATCACTCCTAGTGTTTCTTAATATAGCTTTGTACTGTGATGTGCTTTATACAGTACTGATTTAAAGTTGTCATACCCGGTTTCTCATCTTGTGGGCTGTGTTTACTCATTGTGAAAACTGCTGCTTGAAGGCAAAACACTGCGAAATGTAATCTTGACAAGTTATCTTTGTTGCTCTTGTGGGGAGGGCATAAATATTACTGCGTTTACTTCAGTTTTGGGGGATGTGTTGCAATTCACCGTTGCTTATTTCCCTTTTCCTGAGAAGTTCCACCTTGCATGAAAGTGATCTGTGTAGTTTTTTGTTTAACATGTCTACACTATATTTTTTATTTTTTTTTTATAAAGGGGAGAAGGGAAAATATGATGCAGCAAAGTAAGTCCAGAAAGTCCGACTGGCTGTATTTTTGCAACACTGCTACTTTGGGAAGTGACTGTAAGCTACGTATTATGCCTCAGCCCTCCCTCCCTTGGGAAGAACCTGGGTGTGCAGGGTACCTCTTCATCACAGTGCCAGGAAACAAGCAACTCCCTTTCATTTATCTGGTCCTGATTTCAGTCAGTCTTCTTATTCTCCCTGTGAGCTTGTATTTTTTGTGTCTTGAGGTTATGCTCCTAGATGTATAATTTTCTCTAACCCTGTAATTAAGGGATTCTTGGGGTTGAGGAGCTGGCAGACTTTGGAGAATGCTGAAGTAAGGGAAGGAAATGAAACAGTGTTACTGGCATTCTTTAAGCCAAACAGGCTGTTGGGAAGTATCAAGGCTTCTGGTAGGTTTGTACTCAGGTGAATACATGAGAAGCAAGAGTAAAGAAAAAGAACATGGAGATGGAGGCAGAGATTTACTGAACCTTTCTCTTTAAATGGAGAGGTGGGTGTATAAGGAGGTGCTGGGGATGGAGACTTCCTCTGTTACTGCCAACTTCTTTATCATGCAGTTTCAACTCATCTTGAGAGTTCAGCTGAGTATGTCTGTATTGCTGTTAGGCTGTTAGGTTTTCAAGGGAAATAAAAGAAGCTACACTAAGTATTGCCATTCAGTTAGTGGCAGCTTTTGTCACTAGTCACAAATACTCTAGCAATGTCTTCATCCAGTGTAAAACTAGGACTCTAAATCTTATATGACTAATATCTTTACCTTTGAATAAAAAAAACCCTGGAGGTCCTGTCATGCTGTGACCTGTGTATTGCATTAGTTGTTCAGTATTCTGTGTTTGTTTGAAATCTTGCATCTTGGCCCAAACTGGTGTGTACTGGTGTGCGCATGCGGTTGAGTAGCATTCTGGGATGTCCATATGTGTTAAGATAAATGTGCTGGGACTTGTCTGTACTTTGCTTCTTTGTAATCTTCTGGATTGAAAGTTGCTGCAGAAATTTATGCACATAATTATTGTATTAACCCCTCTTTTGTGGCTGTACTTTGCTTCTTTGTAATCTTCTGGATTGAAAGTTGCTGCAGAGATTTATGCACATAATTATTGTATTAACCCCTCTTTTGTGGCTTATTTCCTTCCCTCTTCAGATTACACACTCACAGTGGAGGCGGTGAAATTGAAGCCATTCTTTGTAGCAGGCCATACCTTTGAGATGACATGTAAAGTGTCTTCAAAAAACATCAAGACACCGCGCTATTCTGTCCTCATTACAGCTGAGAAGCCACTAGCAGATCAGTCAAATCCCAACGGAACTACTCGCATCATCTCTTTGAACCAGGATTCAGTAGTGCGGCTGGAAGACTGGACAGACCAGACTCGTGTGGATGGCGTGGTGTTGGAGAAGGTCCAGGAGAATGAGTTCCGCTACAGGATGTATCAGACCCAGATTTCTGATGCTGGACTCTATCGCTGTGTGGTGACTGCCTGGTCTCCAGGTGGTGGTGGCATGTGGCGTGAAGCAGTGAATGGCTTATCCAACCCTATCCAGATAGACTTCCAGATGTCAGGTTGGTATAGAATCTGGCAGTGGTGTGTCTGAGCCAGAAAGCCTGTCTCTGGGAAATACCTACTCTTTGGAACATGGAAATGGTATGATGGCTGAGAGCTATGCCTGTCTCTTTTGGTGGTACTTGTGTCCTGTGTGCTATTGCTTGTTTACAGAAAGATGTTTATTGACTTCGTTGTAATCATAACACCTGGGTTTTTCTTTACTAATGCAGTATTTATAGTCCTTCAGGTTCAGAGCTGGTTCTTGTTATGGAATACCTGCTGCCACATTTGCCAGCTTTTTCACTAGATTGTTGTTAGGTAGTGGCTGCTTTGGAAGAACACTAATATAACCTGTATTTCTGTTCCAAAACAGACTTGATCAGGATAGCAGTAGATTACCTAAGCACACTTTCCTCTTGATGTAATTGCAGAAAATGGGCAGGTCAAGAGAACTGTTAACACTTAAGTAACATCTCGGCAAGTGTATCCTGATCCTGGAAGCCCTTAGAGGCCCCTTGTGGCTGGATTGCAGAACTCCACGATTGGAATGAATGTCAGTACCCAGAGCTGAAACCCTAACCCTTCAGCTGTAGCAAAGCCTACCTGTTGAGATTGTAACGGTGGTGCACTTATGAGTGGAGGGGTCACCTAAGCTGGTGACCTCTTGAGCACTTTTGAAGAGCTCTCAGCGTAGCCCAAAGGTGCATTCTATGTTGGAGCTCTCTTGTTAGCTGCTTTATCTCAAACCTTCTGTACTCACCCATTGCTATTCACAAACACAGCGTGGAAGAAGGTCTCTTCTCACGTCCCTTGTTTTTCATATGAGCTATTCCACATTCTTATATTCTGTTCTTATAACAGCACTATAGGGTTTTAGGAGATGTATCTATGACTAGGCAAGAACAGCCTGACTTACAATTGTATCCATAACTAAGGCAATTATTCTCTATGAGGTGACTTCTGAAAACTGAACTTCCTTATACTAGGCACACTGGGAAAAGGACAAGGACTGAGTGTAGGGGGACAGCCTTGCAGTGAGGATATCACTGTGTAGTTTTAGCCTTATTACTCTTGACACTTGGGTCAGGCACAGTGGGGGTGCAGCATTTGCAACGGGGTGATGCAAGAAACCAGCAAGAATGAAATCTGTTCCAAACCCCTTTAAACCCTTATGTGGAAGCTTTCCTGCACAAACGTGGTATGTCTCCTGACATTGCTTGTGTGCAACTCCCATCCAAAAAGTTTGGTGGGATGCTATTAATATCCATGGTTCAGAGAGAAACCTGGGAGCTATGCAAGGGAGGGAAGTGTGCGTGTTGTAATCTTGACTTCTTTTTGCTATCACACTCCCAGCCTCTTCACCCAGATAGGATTTCTGGAGTGTGGATTGAAGAAAGGAAGGCAGTCCATACAACTGCCCTGGGAATGTGTGAATTCCAGTAGTAGGGCTGGAGAAGGGGGAAGGGATGGTCCTGAAGTCCTTGCAGCCTTTCATTCTTTACAAAAGAACGAAGGAAGAAATGAGATCCCAAGCACAATTTACTGGAGAGCTATTTCCCAAAATAATCTTGGCATGTATTAAAATCTGGCTTGGAATAGCTTCCTTTCTTCAGTTGATGGATGAACTTCATGTCCTTCAGTTGTTGCTAACATATCTCTGCTGGGCATTCATCTCTAGGCATGATGAGATCACATGCTGAGCACAGAACAGAGTAACTATGGAATTATTCTTTGGAAAATTGTTTGGAATCAGGTATCTGAGACAGAAGATGTTTTATGGGTGTGTTACTTTGGTTTTGTTTGCTGAGGTTCACTGTCTCTGATGCGAAATGAGACTGAGTCAGGGAGCTGGAGTTAAATGGCAAAGTTGTGGAGCAGCTATAAAAGCACAGCTCAGATATCACGCCTTCGTCTTGCATCCTGTGGTGCAGGCAGCTGTCAGACTTGTTCTTCAGAAAAAAGAAGTTGGTGCCAGATTTTTCCAAATGGGAATGGTGAAAGGCAGAACTGCTGAGGTAGCTAGTGGTTTCTGGGGAGAATGAGAGGGTGCCCAAAATTGGAAGGAAAATACTAGCAGGAAAAGGTCAGAAAAAGCAATGGCTTGCAGCTCTCCATGCAACTGTAAAAGCTGGGGAGCACTGCTCTGCTAAATCCTGAGTTAACGGGAGGGTGATGAGTAGCTTAACAGTGTGTTTATCCTTAATAGGGAAACTATTAACTCAATTGCACTGATTTCTGGGGTTCTCCAGGTGTAACAGAAATACATTTTAACTGTGGCTGCTGGAGAGCATATAACAAGGCAGTATAATTTCAAAACCCAGAAGGTATTCCAGTCTCTTCCATACTCTGAAGGCCTGGACCTAGACAGCATTTTCAGCTTGTGCCATGGGAGATGAAGTGGGGAGGTGATAGATGTCGAAGCAACATTTTAAGAAGAAAGCTCTTAAAGGGTCTTATATAAAGCTTTTAGTGGTAGGAGGAATTACTTTCTCAGTTGTTTTTATTGATTCCCCTTTGATACGGGGTGGGGAAACTTGTTAGGGTTGGAAGTCCTTCCCTCCAGTTTGACTGCCTCCCAGATCTCAGAGTGATGTTTCAAGGAGAGTTTTTCAGTGTGCACACGCATTGTGCAATGTGATCTGTTTGAATAGCAGGAGGCCTGTAAGCTTTTTATATATGAGCTGGGGACTGCGCACATGAAACTTCAGTGTTTCCTGCCACAATAAGCTTGAAATGTAGCAGTGCTCTGAAATACTTTTCCATGAACATCTGTGGAAAATGTCTTGCTCAGATTCTTTCCATTCAAGGCAGAGCTTGCTGGCTGCAAGTAGAGACCTCCTCTCTTATTTCTCCACTTGCTGTTGCAGAGGGACATATTTATTCCATTTGGTTAACGATCTGAAATGTTAATGTAAAGGCATTTGTCAAGTAGCTGGGAGCTTGCTTGAGATCAGAATGCTTATCTGATGCATGTATATGCACAGGTACCTGCATCAAGTGGCTCCAGCTGCCTGCAGCTGTTTAGTTTTTGTTTTGAGGGTGGTTTGTGTGATTTTGCTTGTTTGGTTGTTTTTTATTTTCCTGGCATCAAAAATATTTCTTTGGCATTTTTCCTTTTAACTTTCTATCCCCTTTACCCTGAACCCAGAAACACAGATTAGTGTTTAGAGTGGCTTCACCCACTATATGTTCGCAGGGGTTTCCACAAAAGTGACTTGCTTTCCTTTGAGGATAGCAGAGAGAAGGAAGCTTTTAATCTGGTATTGAGAAATATGTTGTAAGAGAGAAAATTTGGAGCTTGGCTGTGCTCTGAACTGGCTTTGCTCTGTGCAATTCAGCAGAGGGTAGAAAGCTCTGGAGAGGCAAAAATAAAACCTTAAGGGAAGTGTCTCAATGAAATCTTCAGCACTGGATTACATCTGTACATGAGCTCATTGCACAGCAAGTTCACTTTGGATGAAGCTGAGATAAACTGGGAGCTGCTGGAAATATGAGCTGAGTTATGATGTTAAACTTACAATTGAAATTAAATTATGCCCTGCAATGACCCCATGACATACTCAGTTTCAGGAAAGGAGAATAGAAAGATTCCTAAAGGAAAGAAACCTTAATCATGGAAATGTATAAAGAGCAATACAACACAAACTCTGACAAGAAATGCTGGTATTTTTCTGCCACTGTTGATAGGCAGGAACATGCTTTGTCGTTGTGTTCCTACGTGCATTAATTTGTAGCTGGAATGGAAACCACAGACAAAACTACTGGGGACTTCTTCCAGTAACAGCTATTATGAGGCTTGGGGTAAAATTTGTTGGGGATCAGCTCCATGAAGAAGCAGGGAGAGGGCTGGAATAGCAGAGGTAAAGGAGCCCATTATCTGGAGGAAAGCAGGTCATGGTGTTCTCCA
The DNA here is from genome assembly GCA_002631895.1 of Agapornis roseicollis. NCBI lineage: Eukaryota > Metazoa > Chordata > Aves > Psittaciformes > Psittacidae > Agapornis > Agapornis roseicollis. The sequence goes on along the minus strand of NDXB01008409.1, from coordinate 234,241 downwards.
TTCAAGAGTGAATGATTTGGTGCCAGGGCAGATATGAGTAATATTTTGGAAGACAGAACTTGTGGGTTGCATCAGGTTTTTTACCCATCGTGGTCAGCAATGTTGCCTGACTCCAAGTAGGGAAGCTGCATGCAGGGACTGCAGTCTCCTGGCTGGGTAATGGACTGTGTGCAGGCATCTTGAATGGAGCAGCCTGTTCTAGATCTCTGTCAGTCAGGTTATTTGACCTTTCTGTGTTCTACTTTTACTTGTCTGGAAAATAAAGGCAGCTCATGTCTGTAAGGAGAAAATACCTTTTTTTTTTTTTTTTT
>NDXB01008409.1:218922-233852 GCA_002631895.1 Agapornis roseicollis | reverse complement strand
TGTTTTTTTTTGGTGGGTATATTTTTTTTTTTTTTTTTTTTTTTTTTTTTTTTTTCAGAAAAGAGCTTGCTAAAATAATGCAGAAAAGGCCAAAATGTCACCCAGGACCAAAGTAATTGGATCTCTACTATTGTTTCTCTTTAACCACATCTAGATTTGTATTAGTAAACGTCTAACTTCAGTTTCTTCACTTTGTTTAAAATATACAGTGTTTTTCAAGCTTTTAAAAGTCAAGAAATGCTCTGAAAACTTTTTACTCCTGTCTTGATTGCAGGTGCTTTTTAGTATAGAATTGTTAACATTTTAATAAAGAATAAAACTTGTTTTACAAGCTGTATCTAAGCTTACTTATTGGCTTAGTTTAAATCAAAGGTCTCGGCAGAAGATTGCAATGTAGGCAAAGTGTCGTGATTTAAGCCCAGCTGGTGACTCAAAAACATGCAGCCGCTCGCTCACTTGCCCTCTTTCTTCCTCTCCAGGGGAGGAGAAGCAAAAGAATTTAAACCCCATGGGTTGAGGTAAGAACTCCACCAGTTTGTGAAAGAAACCACAACACTGCACCAGCTACCGAGAAGGAGAAAAATGACTGCTACAGCTGAACTCAGAACAGGAAGGTTGATGCTTAGCTCTTAAAATTGAGAATGCTGGTTTGTTTTGTAAGCCTGTGCCCTTTAGTTTCTGAATTAACTGAGGGCTTATCTTCAAACCTGAAGTTACTAAAACCCAGTTATTTTTCAGCTTTCAAAGTCTTGAGCAGCTTTCCTACCCTTAACTTAGCTTTGTTCTTGATGAGCTTTACAGTCATGCTTGATCTGTCATCCTGGCAATTGAAACTAAGTTCTGATTTGTTTATTCTCCTGAGTGACCAGTAGGTGCCAATAACAGTATTTCAAACTGTTAAATACAAGTGGTGAGGTGAGCAAAGCTCTGAAGTTCTATTTTTCTCAGTGTTAATGTAGCATGAACTCAGATCTCATTGAGGGAGAGTTCATATTACATCCCCAAACCTTCTTTGGATGCTGCAAGTGCTTGAGTGTGGTGATGCTGAGGCCAGTGTCTGCTGGGAGCTGCCTGTTATCACAAGCCTGCATCTGTAAGCTTGGGGTTGTGGTTTTTCTGGGTTTTTGTCTTGGAGGGTAAAAACTTAAGAAAAGCACTTGTGTTTTGTGTGCCAAGTGCTGCTTAGTAGATCTAGATCCAGATCTTGAGCTGTGGTGTAATGAGGGGCAGAAAAGAAACTCAAACAGGATCCACACCTTGCAGAAGGCTTTTGTGGCACATTGGGACCTCTCTTGGGAGGTCTTGAGGAGCTTTGAAAATGTGTCTGGAAGCATCCAGTGTTTGTTCTCATGCTGTTTTTTGCCCAGGTGCTTTTCTTGAGCCTGCAGTAAAGCAGATGCCCAGTTAGATAAATTAATGGTTTTGCTAGTAACCCACTAACAAATACTGGTTTGCTGCTGCTTTTGCTGGAGATGGGCATACAGCTGATTCCTGCTTCTCTCATCTTGTGGTCAGACAGCTTCAGCTGAAGCCAGAGTAAATTGTTTAAGCTGGGGACATAAATCAGATGAGTTATAATCAGGTTAAAAGCACTGGTCAGTTGGGTGTTTTTAAAATAAAGCAAACAAATGCAGAACCCTTCTACAGAGAAGGGTGGCATGCAGATGACTTTCAGTGAGGTATTATAGCTGTGTTATAGTTTAGGTTTAAAAATAGTTTTCCCTCTTCAGCTGGAGAGGGGAAAAGCACAACACTTGACACATTCCTCAACACTGTTGAAACCGAGTTTTTCTAAAACAGGGCAGTGATTTCTCCCTGTAGGTACAGATGGTGATTTGCAGGAGATGTACCCTAATAGGGAAATAACTGTGGCTTACCAAAGTGAAGTACATTAGTGAAATGACAGAGCAGGTGTGCCTAGCAACCTTCTTGCAGTCCAGGAAGCTTTGACTCTTCATGTGGGAGGCAGAGTAGAGATGCGTTTGGTGACCCAGAACGGAAGAGTATGTAGGGAGTGCTGCATTACCGTGATACATGGCTTTTCCTGGCTGAGTGACCAAACAAGCTTAGCTTTTACCCTTGTGAAGTTCAATGTCCAGGAATGATCAGACTCCCTTCTCCATTAGTGGTTTGTTGGCATGCCAGTGTTGAAGCCAATGTCTGTTGGATGCAGCAGATGCCTGAGTTTTTAAACTAGAAATAAAGCCTGAGAAATCCTGTCTATATGACTGTCCTTGTTTACCCCACCAGGACAGGAGTGAGGCACCCCATCCTTAGCTTGATGAAGTTGGGATCATGCAGTTCATTTCAGCATCTAGCCAGAACACAGCCTGTTTCCTGGAGTAGAGCATGTCCCATATTCCTGACGTAATGTCACCTCACTTGCTGCTGGGACTTAGGGTAGACCCTGAACTACAGACAGTACCAAGATTATTATGGTGCTGTTTTGCCATTGGTCAGTGTAACAGCAGGTATGTGCTGTGAATGCAGGGATGTTCTTGGCAGAGTCTGATAGTCTGTTTCTGTTGCTGTGACACTTCACATGCAGCTTAAGGATTTTGTGGTTACAGCTGGACGAAGTGCCTCGATCCATGCTGCCTTTAGACTCCTGGGACCTTGAATTTCTTTCTGCACAACTCTGAAGAAGATGGGAAAATACATATACACACAAATAATAAATAAGCTGCAAAAGGAATATGGTTGGATGTGTGTGTGTGAGAATGTCGGGAAACAAATTGTATTCACGTAGGAGATGTTTGAATAGAGGCTGAAGAAGCAGTCAGATTAATCTCTCTCCGTTTCCCCAGAAAAGGATCCCATCATGCTGAGCTGCAGCCTGCTCGGGAAGTCACTACCTGAAGAGCTGAACTTCAAAGCATTCTGGATCTCTTTATTTCCTTAAATACGTTCTAGCATAAGCATGTAGGAATCTCATCTGGTAGTCCACATGTAACCCCTATTGCATCTCTATCACCCTTTTATCCTTGCTTGGTGGGCTAATTTGCAATCTTAATTTATGATAGAGAGGACTTTTAATGTCAAAATGATTCAAATCTCTGGGATTGTATATTTGCATACTTCCCTTGTACACAAAGTACAACTGCTTCTGGGACAGAGAAAAGGGCTGTCAGAAATTTATGCTGTAACAAAAAGCAGCACAATTTCCTTGTGGAAATTGTGGGGGGAATTTTGGAAGCCACAGGAGTAATTACTGCACTGTAATTGGAATTCATTTCTTAGTGTGCTGTGTAATCTGTGCTGACCAAGACAAGCCAGGCCATTATAGTCTAGAGAAGTTTCACTAAAAATGACAGCTCTAGCTTCACAGAACATTCAAGTATCTTTCTAGAACCTCAGTCTGGAAGTGATATGATAAGTATGTTCAGTGTGTTATCATCATAGCTTTCCACAGAAACCTGTTAGGAGGGCAAGGGTCAAGTGGGTTGTCTTGGGTGATTTCCTTAAATGTTCTCCATCAAAGCCTTGCTTGGCACTGATCTTCAGTGGATTTGAAATTTACAGTTCCTGTATTAAATGAGTAACATAGAAGAGTGGAGTGCTGCAAATCTTCCAGCAGCTTTTCTGGCCTTCCTTTTTATGCTGCTTGTTCCAGAGGTAGCTGAGCCAGGTAATCATAGCAGCTAATGGATTCTAGGAAAGGTAAATCTGGCTCCCAAGTTCCTTCTTCAGTATGTGGCCCCTTCCTCCAAAGCCACCATTAGCTTCCTATTCACCTCATTTGTTTTGTTTTGTATAGAAATCACTAAGGGTATTTTGCCACATGCTTCAGTTTCTGCCCTGTGAAATAGGCAGTACTATCAACATTGGCATATCTGAGCAGTTGTGGTTTTGTTAATTTTGCACCAGAGATGTAGCAGTTGTCAAAATTTGGGGAAGTTTGGGGTTTTAACTTAAGCACCTCAGAAGTCAATGCCACACATTGTTACGGTGTTTGAGCATTTCATAGCAGCCTAATGGTTTTCATCAATATCATCACCACATTGCAGCTGACGGAGTTATTGTATGTTTAGGCTTTGAGACATCTTCTACAGAAGAAGCTATCTATGGCAGAGCCTGAAGGAAAACCCAAGGAAGTGTTATCAGATGCACTTCTTGTATTGTCTGTGATTCAATTCTGTATTGTTAAAATACTGAACTGTGAATTTTGCTCTAATGTGAATTCCTATCAACAGCCTCAGCCAAAAAGATCCATGTTGGATTAACCTGAAGAGCTGAACTCTTGCAGGAGTCATCAGTGGAAGACTGGCTTTTTTTGTGGAAGACAGTAGAAGCCAGGTTTGGGCAACAGCTTCTGTGTTGGGTGACAGGTCTGGCAGTTTGGGTACTTTGTCTTAGTGCAGGAACTAATGGCTAAAAATGGATAACTGTTTTGCAAAAGCTTACACAATTGCTTACCCCTGTTTCAGTGTTCTTTCTCTAAAAATGAGCAGAGAATATTTCAAAACATGCAGGAAAGATTCTGGACACTGAGTAAAAACCTGTCATTAATAATTGTGGTTACTCTTTTCTAGGTCCCGTGTTTAATGTCTCGGTGCATTCTGACAACCCGACAATTTACCAGGGTGAAGTGGCAGATTTGTGGTGTATCGTCACAACAGAAGGACTGACACTTGAACCAGGTATTTTGGCAAAATTATTTTACTTGGAATTCATTTACTTTCACCAAGCAGAATAATGCAGCAATAGGGCCCTATGTCCTTTAAGTGAGGCTGAAGAATGGACAATCAGCATTGAAAATCCTATAGAACTCAATAAATACAGGACAGCATGTTTGCTTTACACAACCCAATTTAAAACAAGGGGATTTGTTTCACTTTCTGGGGGGAGGGGCAGAAAGTGTTCTTGCAGCTAAACCCCTCTGTGCTATCTGTACCAACTGACCTCACTGCTGGCAGTCTCAGCCCACAACCACTAGGGCTGTGAAAACTATTCTGTTTCCCTTAATGGGAAAGGAATTGTTAAATCCTCTTGAGAGAAATGATCATCTGTAAACAAATCTTAGTCACTTGGCCAGTCAGCTTTATAATTCAGAGTTAATTTAAGGCTTAATATATATCTAAAAATCACAATAATTGCTGCAGCCTAAATGTTAAAAATGAATGTTTATCGCTGATGCCTTCAGAGGTGAGCATCCTTTCTTGTGTGGAAGAAGAAACAAGGTGCATAATTGCTATGAAAAAGATAGCAGACACTTTAAAGGCAAATTGTTTGAAGAGCTGAAAAGTTCAGAGAATTTCTCAAAACCTAGCTGCTTGCCAAGCATAGCCTTGAGCTGCTTTTCATCACAATGCTGTGACAATAACTGTGGTTATTGTGCCCTAAATTCAGAGAGAGATTAGGGTTTTTTTTGTCATTCCCTTTCTCTCTCTGTATGTTAATATAAAACCTATTTAAAATCTATAAATATGTATGTAAATATAAATACATATACCTAAATAAAAATGTCATGATTCATGTAAAACTTAGAAATCTACACATAAACCATGTGCAGAAAATATTACTTACAATGTAGTAGCTGACGAGATGAAGTACCAAGCTTGGTAAAGAACCATCACTTTGAAATTCCTTGGTGCCTGTTTTGCATTAAATCTGAGTGTAGCGGGGAAGCAGTTTGCCAGACTACAGCTCTGTGCTGCCTGTGAAAAAAATTGTAGAAGTCTGTAGGTTATACTATCGAAATGCTTGGTAGGGAGAAAAAGGCCGAGTAAGTTTTGTCAAAAGATTCTTACCCTGAGATACTGGACACAGTAAGCAACATTGTATCCCTATACCTATACCTCAATCTGTCCGGTGGCTTCTGCTCAGCAGGAAGTTTCTTCTAAGTTGAGGTGTGCCAAAGCTCTTACAGGTAATGTTGTGAAGCAGTATCCAAAATGGCTGGCTTCCTCTGCAAAATGCTGATTGCTGGCAGGGAGCCTCTGCTGCTTCTGTTGGTGCTTGACAGCTAAAATAAGCTTAGGGTTGCCTTGTGAAAGAGGCCTCAGTATCCCTGACTCATTTAAAACTTGAAAAGAGGCTGCTTAGTAACAGCAGGGCTCTCAGTGCTCTGTTGCATTTGGGCTTGTAATGGTTTTCTGTGTGTTTGGTAGCTTGAGATGGGGAAGAAGTACTTGACAAGGTAAGAATAATCAAAGGGATCGAAGTAAAAAGATGTCCTCTTGAAGGAGTTGCTCATCAGCACAATTAGCTTTTAACTGGGCAGCTTTGTAAGGGTTTGTGGTTGTCTGTTGAATTGATGGATGATGCCTAGACTTGGGAATGATACCATTTCCAACGGCTGTAAGCAGCCAGTGCAGAGTTTTAAATGTCAGCACTGCAATCTGTTCCATAAATGGATAATGTCATCTTGAACATGGCAGATGTCTGCCTTTTTGTGGTTTTGGGGAGTGGTGGGAGTTGATTCTTTTTGTTTTGAGTTGGGTTTTTTGGGGGTTTGGGGTGTTTTTCTGTGGGGGTGTTTGGGGTGGTTTTTTGTCTAATGGAGCAGATGAGGCGTAGACAACAGATATGCCTGGAATTAAGTGTAGCATTGTGGCAGATTTTGAGGGAACCTTTCAGTCCATGCTCTGAGCCTCCAGTTGCTGAATGAGCAGGATTTGGGGCCTAACCAGCCATTCTGTGTAGAGAAACCCTATCTGTACCTTTCCCATGGGCCTGAGAAGCTGACCTCTCTCCTGTTCTTCCTAGTCCTCTGGATGAGACCGGCAGAAGAGCTGCAGGGAACAGCTGGAATCTGTGCAACAGCTGTAGCATGTGCTGATTTCCGTTGTCAGTCCAACTTCTTGTCGTTAAGGTATAAAGGGTATTAGAGCAGAGGGATAATGGAGCAGGTTAAGTGAAGGACCTTAAGGGCCCATATGATAACAAACAGATGTAGTTCCTCAGTAGTTCCTTATTCCTCTTTATCCCATCTTAGATCTGTCTTTGTGCTGAATCAATATCACAATTTAATTCACAACTAGAATGGAGAACTGGCTTTTTAAATTAGTGTGAAAATAACAGGGGCTGTCTCATTCCAGTGGGAAAATGAGGCATATTGTTAGGGAAAGCCTATACGAGGTATTCGCATAAACAGAGCAAGAGTTGCCAGCATCTCCTAGAAGACAGATGACAGGAGTACTGACATGGTCTTTCCATTTGGGAATGTGGTGAGAAAGGAGAGCAGAGCAATTGCATTTGAAAATGAGTGGGCAAGATGCCTTTCAAAGGCCATCTGCTCTTCTGGTGCAGGGCTGTGTTTTGGGCCTCTCTTTTGAGCAAAGAAGGATCAGGGAATTCGATAGGATATCTTGTTCAATGCGCATCCAAAACACTTTGAGCACACTTGGTATTCCAGCCAGCTCTGCTTTTGTATACATAGGCACTCAACTTTGCAAGCATATATGTGGATCAGTATGTATGCTTCCTGTAATAAGCTGAGGTGTCAGGTGCTACCTCTTTTTTGCATACACAATCAGAAAAAGAAAGTACTTCCAAGGAGCTGAGGAAAAGTTGAATCACCTATTCTCATTGTTAGTGCCCTTTGTTATTGCAGTTAGATTGATCCATTTGTTTCTAGAAGTGCTACTTATGGATTGGACTTCTGTCTGGTAGAGGTAATTCACAATACTCTGTATGTGTTTCTGTGTACCCACCCTGTGGGGAACTTTCAAAAGGATGGGAAAGGTTTTGGCATGACTGCTGTGTGCTTTAATTTCCTCTGCTTCTTTGAGACTCAGCTGAAATGGAGTGTGCATTACTAAACTCAGTACATGGCAGCAACCTCTCCATCTAACGAAGCACTTCTTTGGCTTGGCAGCTGTGGTTGGTGTTTTGAATTGATATGAGAGGAGTATGTGTGTATCAAGGGAATAGTATTTCTTCTGTGTCTTGAAGATATAAAAGCTGCTTCTGATATTTCTGTTGAATACACATTTTCACAAATGATCTCTCTAGACTTCCCTGATCACCCTTTCTTGGGTTATGTGCTTAGGGATTTAAAAGTATCCATTATTGTGCCTGAAAGGAGATGGTTGTTTTATCTGCTCCAGACAGATGCAGTGGGCACTCTAGAGAATTTAACAAAATCAGCTTATTCACCTCTTGTATGGCTTGAAGTGGTTTCCTCGGCTGTCTAGGAACCCCTATTCAACCTCATTTAAATGTAGTAAACAAAAAGGGTCTCAAAATTGTGATTCAGTACTGAAACAAGATGCTGAGAGAGCTCCATTCTGAGCAGTGGAAGTGTATGGTTCCTGAAAGCTGGTCTAGAAACAGGATTCCCCATTTTGAGGAGTGATTGGCCAGGGAAGTAGCTAAGACCCAGACAGCTTAGTCCTGTGTGTCAAATTGCAATGTGCATAAGGATGTGCTTTACATGTTGATGATCCTTACTAACAGAAGGGGAGGAAGTGTAGCATCACTATTACTCTACTTGCAGAGCTCTGAAGGGTCCAAATCCTGGTGCTTTGTTTTTTATGAAAGCAGCTAAGTTGCATGACCTGAGGACACTGAGTCCTTGATGGCCTTCTGAGCTTGGCACTGGGATGTTATGCTTTCCTGTAATATGGGGCACTTTGTCCAGATGCACTATAGTACTTATAACATTGTAAAGCATGGAAGGAACCAGTGAAAGAAACCTTTGTAGTGTTAACTGTGAGTGTGGTTCTTGTGGTTTGGTTTGGTTTTGTAAATCTGGGACAAAAATTGTGAGAGTGACTTGTCAACATTGATGCAAGCTGTGTGTAGGATGCTACAGATGCTTTTGGGAAACCTAGTGTGTGACCCGTTCTATGTTAGTAAAGCTATATTATCACTTGAGAGCTGCTAGGCATGTTCATCACTGATCTTTAGAGAGCACCTGATTTATGTCATACATTTGCTAAATTTTCTGTGGTTTTATTGCATGAAAACCAGAGATATATTGGAACAAATCAGATGACTTTGCTGTATTAAGCTGTTTCAAGGAGGATAGCTACTTGGAGCCAAATCCTCCTTCTGACTGTCTGTAGTGAGTCACTAATTGCACACTATGTATACTGACTAATAAAATATGTTGGCATAATACTGTTGTCCCATATTGTAATTACAGAAGATAGATTCAGCTATTTCAAAATGACAGCAAGTGCCTGCACTTGTCTCTGTATGTGGAGGGAAAGGAGCCTCAAATTAATTGGAACTGAAAAGAAGGAATTCTTTAGAGACAGCAACTTGCCTGGGAATCTGAAGGCTAGAGTATTTCTTTTTATATCTAGACTTATTGTTTAAGCCTTTGTTAGCCTGTGCAATGGTGTGTTCAGGACTTGGCCTGGAAGGTGTCAGTAGGCTCCTATGTTACCTGGAAATACAAGAGCTCATGGCAGTCTTGATGATCTTTGGAAGGAATTGATTGTTCCCAACGTGCCTGCCTGTGGGCCAGTGTTATTACCATATTTGGCATAAACAGGCAGCATAACGAAGAATAGTTTATAGAAACAGAGCTCTCTCCAGTAGAGGCCCCGTTTCCCACAGACAGTTGGATGAGTACACAAAGCAGAAGTCAAAGTTTGGTCCTGTTAACTGAATATATGTTTATGATAATTCTTATTAACATCACTTTCAAGAGAAGGCCTATGCCAAGTAACCAATAGTAGTATTTATAGTATGTCAGGCAAGACTGATTGCTGTGAGGTCTGCTGATCCACATGACTTACACTGACTCCCATGTAGAACTGGGAAACCTACTCCTGCTGTAGGGCTGCAAAATAGGCCAGGTGCTCTTTTGAGGCTCTGTGCTGTCACCTGGAGCACCTGGCTAAGGCAGGAAATTGGCTGTTGTTCCAGAAAAGAGCTTGGTCAGCCAGCATCTCTGGTAGTAGCATCTGCTGTCTCACCTTTTTGTTTTGTTTTGAAGAAGTGTGTAAAACCAGCGCACCTACAAGAGAGTTGAATATACCCCGAACAGTGGGTAATCTTCTGTGTACTGTAAAGGGGAATGTTCTGCCTGGCCAGCTGATGCTATACTTCACATAGCAGAGCTGAGGATGTCCCTTTACTTTACTTTTAAAATATAATTTTAAGGTTCCCTTCTTTCCTGAAGTGTTAACTTGCCTGATAGAGGCTGGAAAATCATTTGCTGTTATACCTGTAACGAATTTGAGTACAGCAGCAGGTTTGCAGCAGGTTTAGGGCTTTAATTTTAACATTAGCCTGGAGATCAAATGTGAAAGTTTAGAGAAGAGCAAGCTCTATTAGAAAAAACATAAGCTTTAAATTTCAGGTCGCTAATACTGTATTTTTCAGAGGTCTCAATACTATCAAATGGAGGCCTGATACATTGCCAAAGTCACTGGCAACTGCCTTTAGTTGTGAAAAGGTACCAGTACCCAAACCTCAGGATAGAAATAGTAACCTCTGTTTCCAGTCTGGGCCCTTCAGTTTGCTAATGTATTAGGGAGGAAGACCTGTTGATGAAACGAGTGAGCAGGCTGTCTATGCCCTGAGTTATGCCAGGGTTCAGACTCTGACACATGTTGCTAGGCTCACTTTAGAAAAGAATAGCAGTGGCTTTTAAAGTAAGTACTCTGCTACATCAGCCTAATAGGGTTAAGACTGAGGTCAGCTAAAGGGGTCAATAGGATCTTGTATGGACGTTGGAAGAGCTAGATGTGCTGATGAACTCTGACTACCTGTCAGCTTTGTTAAACATGGAAGGTGTTGCAAATGCATTTTGTAGATTGTCTCCTTGGGTGGTAAAAATTGTACAAGACATAATGCCTGATGATGTGTGACAGTAACCCACAACTCTGGAAAAAAAACTGTATAAAAGCATTGTGGTCAGGCCTTGCTCCTGAATGCTTTGTGTTTTGTAAGTAATTTTTTGTGCTCTGTATAGAATCTCTGTATATATTTAGGCAGACTAAATGTAATGAAGGGACCTTCAGGAAAGAGCCTTCTGACTTTTTGGTTGTGTAGGCCCTGCATGAAGATAGTGATTGTAAATCACTCCCTGATAGTAAATACCTAGGACTTCCATTTCACTGTAGGTTCAGCATAGTTCTAGAACTGCTTATAACACTATGCCTGCTTGGTGAAAACTTAGATCAGAGATTAAACATAAGTTTTAGGATAGCAAGTAGGAAAGGAAGAAATCTCCTCTTTGTTGTCTCTGTATTAAGTCACCCTTTCTGTGCAACTGCATCCTTCCTGCCATTGCATTTCATTACAATTCACTACTTGAATCCTCCTAGAAAGGACATGTTCAGAGCACTCTCTTTTAATTCTTTGTTTTCTTTCTTTCTTCCACTGTCAGACCAGTGTTGGCTGTGCTGCTTGAAGATTAATCTTTCTGCTGAGAATGACACTGTGAATACTTTTCAGAGCTCACCACCATGTCTAAATTCTTATTTGTCCTCAAACACAGATGATATGTCCTTCGATGTCTCCTGGTTTGCTGTGCGCTCCTTTGCGCTGGACAGAGAGCCCGTCTTGCTGGCCTCACTGGACCGGAGAGGGATTGTGACACAGAGCAGGAGAAACGGGAGCAGTGATCTCAGCCTGGAGAGAATCAGCCCATTGGAATTCCGTCTCCGTGTTCATGGCTGTGAGGATCATGACTTTGGGAACCACTACTGCGTAGTGACCCCGTGGGTGCGATCTGCCACCGGTGTATGGCAGCGGGAACCTGACATCAAAGCCAAACCCATTTTTCTATCTGTGAAAATGGATGGTAAGAGATTGGAACATGTCTTACACAATCTCTTTTTTTTTTAACACCTTGTTATGTCTTTCTCTGAAAAATATTTCCTATGACTATTTTTAAAGGTCCCTGTGATAATCTCAGATTTTGTTACCCTTTTCTATTGTTTGCAACTTCCAATTCCAGATTCTGTAGACTAGGTAGGCTTGAACAGATCACAGTTGTAAGACTGAAGTGTTTTCTTTCCTGATAATTTCCTGGTGATGTTTTGCATAGCTGGGGCATCTTCTAATCAAGGCATAGTATCCTCTTCAAATGTTAACCCTTTGGCTGCCTGCATGAGGAAGCCTAGGTTTGCAGATGGGGTATGCTGAAATAGTTGTGTTGTGGTTAATGTCAAAGCTGAGAACTCTGACTCCTTCCTCCCTCTCCTAACCACAAGACATGCTGCTCCCTTCATTTAATTCCTTGTCTGCTTTCTAGCCTGAGTTGCAAGAGTTGCTGGACTTCATAAGAAGCAAGTTGCATGCTAGATGCTGCATTCGGCATGTAGCTAAGGAAAATTAATGCAGGAGGGGTTTTGAACTAGTTGCTTTCTTCTCAGTATTTCTGTGAAATGTCATATTGGGAAGTTCCATGAAATTGAAAGGAATCAAAAGCTTTTTTTCTCCCTATTGTGTAGATAACTATGATAGCTGTACTTTCCGAACTCCTTACACTTCTTGACCCTGTCTTTTGACTGAGCAGTGGGTGCTTACAAATCAAATTTTGTGTTTAGGTACCAACTTTGGAGGTTGATTAGACAGGGTTGTGAGTGGCAGTGGATATACTGTACAAAAAGTACTAATCAAGCAAAGCATAATGGAGTCCTCCTTGTCATTTGGAAACAAACTACAAAGACTTCAGCCACAGTCTGCCTCTGATGAGGGAAGCTTACAAGGCTTTTGTTTGGAGGAAGAGGTGATGGGATACCCCTTGGAACTAGCTCTGCTTTGCTGTCTCACTTTAAGGCTCCTCTTGTGCTTCCAGCCTCCCTGAGGGTTGGAAATGATAGAGGAAGAATTGGTAGAGGAAGAATGAGGGTGAGGAAGTAAGGGAGTCCAGTAAAACTAATTTTCAAACCTCAAAAGAAAATCAGTGTGATTTCTTTCTGAAATAATTAATGTGCCTGTAAGTGAATACTGTGGGTTTTATTTATTTATTTTTGTTTTTAAGGAAAGAACAAAAGTCTCTGAATTTCTGAGTGATATCTAATGATGTTGCCTTCCTCTTTCAGTTTTGAATGCTTTCAAGTATCCCCTGTTGATTGGCATTGGTCTGGCCACTGTCATTGGACTCTTATCCTGCCTCATTGGCTACTGCAGCTCCCGTTGGTGCTGCAAGAAGGAAGTACAGGAAACAAGACGAGAGCGTCGCCGGCTAATGTCAATGGAGATGGACTAAGCATGGAGCCAGACACAGTTGTATTTTGGGAGACACTCAAAGGGCTCTTGGACTGTGCTGAGACGCTTGCAGGCCCAGAAAAGACAGTGCATTTCCTCTCTGATTGCAGCTTGGACCTCAAGTTTCTCCTTGTTACACATCATGCCCCGAGAGCATTCAGGCCATATTTAGCAAATTGGAATTCTCCTTTTCCAGCAGCACTTTCTGCACAGGGATCATGTCCTTCTAATGTGCAAACTGTTGAGTCTTCTTTCAGCATTGCCCTGTGACAAAATTCACTAAGGTTTTTCTGTTTGTTTGGTGGTTTTTTCCCCCTCCTCTTGGTTTTGAATAGATGTATGAAAACTTGATGGTCAGGGTGATGAGTGGGAAAAAGGGCTGGTAAAATGTCAGATTTTCATTGTATGAACCAATCTACTTTTCCCTTCCACCCCCATCACACCATCCTATTCCCTTCCTCTGTCCACCTTGATATCTCACAGACTTCTCTGTGCTGGGTTGAAGGCTGGAGAAGGTTCTTCTGCTGGTTCCTCATGAGTCTGTTCCAGCAAAGAATTGGTTTTCTGGTTGTCTGCATGCCTTCTCTACCCTAGCTTTAAAGGGTTTGCAACATAACATGCCTGGAGATCTTTGGGATGCTTCTTTTTAAACTTATTTTTTTCTTTTATTTTCAGTGCTTAAAGCTCTTGGTAGTGGTGAATAGGGGCTAACTTGGCAACCCTGAAAAGTCAGTCCTCAGACAAGGATTTGTTGAATGTCTTCTTATGGCCACCTTCTCATGTACCTTTTCACCTTGTTTTCTTCCCTACAGCTGCTCATGTTGTGCCTGAGACCCTGTTCTGCTTGTGTAGAGGGGCATGTGGTGTCTAGAGACAAGGCTCAGCCTTCTGTTGGCCTTGGTGGAGAGCTGGAAGACCTTGCCCCTAGTGATGGTGTGACTTACGGGGGAGGAGGAAAGAGGTGGGTCTTTGTCTGCAGTTGGTCCACTGATAGTGATTAGAGAAGCACTGTAAACTATGTGTTACCAGATGCACAGACCAGACTCCAGTGCTGCTTCTTCCAGTCACTCAGTGGTAACCCATGAACCTGTGGGCAGAATCTGAGATCTGCAGTAGCTGAAGTGCAGCTTCAGAGTAGGAATAGGAGCAAGCCCAAGAGGACAGCAAGAATCCCTTAGCTTCCAATGGTCCTCATTTTCTGCACAGGCCTGCAGCAGGGCTTTACCTGTGGGTTTGAGACATATTCCTAGGCACTATAGTATGGAAGCCCTTTTGTCTTCCACGCATACTGACCAGGCTCCTGAGCAGGAGCAGCTCCTTTTTGGGTCAGTTCTGTCTTCTCAGCACAGCTGGTGTTATAAGCAATAGGAGTCAGAATAATGATACTTTATGTAAGCAGACAAGGAAGTAGGACTGTACAGCAGTCAGATGTCCCAGCCAGCGCTTGGCTTGCATCAAGAAGGGTCAGAAATGTAGAGCTGAGGCCAGGGCTCAATCATTCCAAGATTATTTTATTTTTATTTAAGATAAAAGATGCTGAAGGAGAGCATCCATGGAAAATAGTGTCTGTGATGTGCTGTTGCCAGTCTAGACATTAGTTATGTATTAGACAATCTGCTTCACTAATAGCTTATCTCACTATGTATTCCAGGGGAGCTGCAGGGTTATTTGTGCTGTGAAGGCTTCATTTCACATTAGTGTTTGTGGGACCTTGCACTCAAAGCAATAGCTATTCCAAAACTGGAGTTTTTGCAGTAAGCTTTGTATGTGTTTTGGGTTGTTTTGTTGTTTTTTTTTTTTTTTTTTTTTTT
>NDXB01008409.1:149955-218826 GCA_002631895.1 Agapornis roseicollis | reverse complement strand
TTTTTTTTTTTTTTTTTTTTTTTTTTTTTTCCCATCTTGCATTATGACCTTTGTTCTGACATTGACAGGAGGCTTTTGTCTAGAAGGCTGTTCTGCTTCCTGTATGCAAACGTGCATGCTGTCACATATGTATACATATGTATGCATAGAGGTGTCTAGTGATTTCTGGAAGCTGAACGTGAGGCATCTTTGAAATAGACTAGATTTGCAGAGTTGGGGTTTGCAGCTTGTCATTTGACTCTTTAAAGGCACTTGATGTAGTATTCCAAAACTGGGACACCTGAAGTCTATCAATCTCTGAAAGACTTTTATCTGAACATTCATAGCAACTTTTCTTTCTGACATGATGTTTTCCTTTCTGAAAGAGCTCTGAAAAGGCCTATACTGGAGGCAAATGTAGCTGCCTTTGCTGAGGAACAGGGCAGAATCAGTATCTAGCTTTTGATGTGAAGGCCCAGAAATCTGTAGCGATGCTTTCCAAAGAAAGGGAGTTGAGGAAAGGATTCACTTGGATATTCCTTAGACAGAAAGATTTTTTTATTCCTCTCCTGTTTGTCTCCCATAGTGAAATCTTGCTTTTTAATTCTTGCATTAAAAACTGCTTTCTTCACAGAAGGCCTGTGGCACTGGGCCATCTTGGGAGGGATGTAGCAGTGGTGAAGTTTGAAACACAGCCATCTGTTGCTTTCTGACTCCTTGTTTATGTGCTCTTGGTTAAGTTTTAGGGAGAGAGGATCATGACCGTAATGCAATAATTAGGGAATGAATGAGCAGGGAACTGCCAGCTCTTCCCAAGCATACAACATAGCACAGTTTCTCCCTGCTGGAAAAAACTCAGGGTTATTTTGGTCAGGGCTCCCTGCTTCTCTAGTGAAAGGTCCCAATGTCCTTAGCTAATGCTGATCTTCCTTCATGGCCTGTAACAAACCATCATTGTCATTCCAAGTGAAGCAAGTTTGCTGCTAGCTCATACTGCTTCCAGCCTCTTGGAAGGCAATGTTGCATCCCCTTCCACCCTGTGTTTGCTGTAGTTGGAAGGCTAGAAGCTGAGGGGCTAGACTTACCCCACCAGATTTCCTTCTACTTGTGCCAATTTTGTATTATCCCCCTTTTTTTAAATAGAGTGGAAATCTTCTCTCTAATGAAAACAAAAATCTAGATCACTTTTCATGTTTTTATTATTATTATTTCCTGTGTGACCAGAGTTTGTGTGAGTGGAGATGTGTGTGCATCTGGTGGTGTACTAGACCTGCAGCGTATCAGAAGAATAAGCTGCCTGAGATGCAGTGTAAGCATCCATGTTCTGCCACTGCAACCTGTGGTATTGTCAAAGTATCCTAAGGGCTCATGTCTTCCTCTGTTCACATTACCACATCTTCTGGTTAAGCTGGTAAATTCCTCCAGGCACTTGGAATTTTGATCCAGGACAAGCTTGAACATCAAATAGCAGAAGGGCAAGATATTTTCTTTCTTTCATTTTAATTTCAAAGTTATAAAATAAAGTGTTTGGCACAAATCTGGAATGCAGGTACTGAATAGTTCTAACAATGCTGTGTAAAATGTTTCTTTTTATGTTTAAAATAAAGAGCGAGCCTTTTTAATTACATCTGTCCTGTGAGCCAAGATATTTGAGCTATGGCAGTTCTTTTCTTGGACCTTGCATGTACACAGACCCTACTGTTGAGGCAAGGGTATCAAATGTAAACCTTACAGCCCTGTTTCCAGCACTGTTTACCCTGTACAATAAGCATGAGTCCTATTTTGCAGTAAGTTTTAAATATTTCTCTACATTTGTGTGATGAATTGGGGAATGTAATTGTTTTGAGTCTCTCCTGTTTCCACCCCACTGTATACATTTTGTTGGGGGAGTTTCCTTTTGATTATCTAGGGCCAGGAGTCACTTTCCCCAGTTCTACATACTGACCATGACACCATATGGTATGGGATATCACTTTGGTCAGTTGGGGTCAGCTGTCCTGTCCATGTCCCCTCACAGTTTCTTGTGCACCCCCAACTTATTTGCAGTTGGATGGTGTGAGAAGAAGAGGCCTTGACTCTGTATAAGCACTGCTCAGCAGTAACTAAAACATCTCTGCATTATCAACACTGTTTCTAGCACAAATCCAAAGCATAGTCCCAATACCAGCTACTGTGAAGAAAATTAACTCTATGCCAGCCAAAATCAGCACACTTGCATTCTAACAGGAAGTTGCTTGAGGCAGAAGTGGTTTGGGGATGCCAAGACAGGTTTTGGCAATCTGGGTTTGCCTTCAAACTAGTGCGTGCTTTTCCTGAGATGGCTTCAGTGCAGGCCAGTTGACATCAAAGTGTGTGGCTTCTTTCCAGATGATGGTGTTGTGGCAGGCATGGAAAGATGTCCTTCTGTAAACTGGAAGCTGGGAAATGTCACTAACCTGTAAATTCTTATGGGGTGACAGGGACCATTGGCTGACAAAGTGTCATAAATGGTGTCTGATCTCCCAGAAGAGCCTCTGTCAGCTGTAGATGTTTAATGCATACATGTACACGAGTAATGAGTGGCATGCTTGTGGGACAGCAGTCGTTGGCATCTAGCTGTGCAGGTTACAGCTTACTGGTAAGTTTGGATTAGCTTTATGAAATCCTCTTGCCTCCCCGACCCTTCTGGGATGACCTGGATCTTAATACTGTTCTTGTCAGTGTGGTAGGATTTTATCAGAACAACAACAACAACAACAACAAAAGGACAAAACTTGATGTCTGGAGCTGAAGGGGAGATACTTGCAGGGGGGATACTTGCAAGTAGCTGCCTGAGTGTTGCAGTGAAAGATGGCAGCTATCAAGTGTCCAGCATTGCCTTGTATCTGCTATGGGTTCAGCTCACCTACCTGCCTATGAAGGAGGTATGTAGCTGCCTACTGCCATAGAGGCAGTCTGAAAAGCAGTTTCGTACCAGAGACTGAGAGTTTAGTTGCTTCTACAGCATCAGGCTCAGGCAATGTGCTTGGTTGTGCCTGTTCTACACCAGAGCCTACTTGCACTGCAATGGCTCTGGCTGACTGCCCTGCTTGGGTCAGGGCCAGTTCTAAAACCTTTGTTGAGCTGAAACTGACTGGTGTCGAGTAGGATGCATGAGAAGACCTTCCTCCTCTGTCATGTGAAGGTAAAGCCTGTTCATGCAAATCTTCCAAGGAAACACATGGCTTTTACCTTTTCAGCGTAACTTTCTACATTTCTATGATTGCAGGGAGCCAAGATCTGTACAGCAGGTATCAGGAAGTTGGTGTTTCAAGAAGCAGCCTTTAGCAACTGACTGATGCTGTGCGACAGACTAACTGAATAAAAAGCCACTGCTCATTCTTGTGCAAGGTAAATACACCGTGAACACAGCATGTAGTCTTCTTTTGTACAGCCCTTTGCCAGGGATCTCCTTCTATTACTGAGGAATCATAGAATCACATAGGTTGGAAAAGACCTTTAAGATCAACAAGTCCAACCATTACCCAGGACTGCCAAGACCACTATGATTTTGTAGAGAAAACACTAAACACTGAGGGAAAACAGCATTAGGCATAGCCAGCCCATGATTGGTACTGAAAGCTCCAGGGGAATGCCTGGGTTATTGAGGAAGCAAGGTTTTATGGATTTCCAGGTCATTGAAAAGAGCTGCCATAAAGACAAGTTGTTCTCCTCTCCCTGGCAGTCAAACTACATTCTGCAAAGTGCCAGAAGTGTAAGTGCATGTCTGCTTCTACCTGTGGGATAGAAAGGCAGGACTTTCCAAAGCAGACTTTGTGAAAGGAAGTTAGTATCATATCATACTTTGCTCATGTGGGATTTTTATGAACTCTGGCACATACTGGGCCTTAGACCAAACCACAGACTTAGTCTAAGTACACCTTTGCTGGCTTCAGAAGTGAATAATGAAGCTGCAGATAGATGGACATGTTTCTCGTTGCAACTTCAGCTGGCTTATGCCCTCTGGATCCTAGTTTATACAATCCCGCCAATGATTTGGCATATTCAACAGACAGTAAGAAGTCTCAAAGATACAGAGGTTCCCAAAAGTTTCTCCAAGGGTGAGGCTAGTGAAAATGCTCCCAGAGCTCTTCCAGCAGAACTAGCAATAGGAGCGTACCAGTTACTGGTCATGCAAGACCCCACAGAGATGTCTGAGAGGACAGAACTGGTGGTGTCTTTGTTGCTTTTGTTGCCTCTGTGCTGGCTTCAGCTCTACAAAAGCCCTGGCCATAGGCTGGGATGCTAGGGCTGTGGTAACCTGGGAAAATACCAATGCTGCTTAGCATCTGTCTGGATATATATTTCAGCTGTGTGCACTACAGCCAAATGCAGGCTTTGAATGCAAGTAAAGTAGTACTAACCTCCCTCTTGGTGTTCAGATACATCCTCTTTTTTTTTGTGTTCCCAGCCTTGGTTGCTTGTTTCCTCTATGTTTTGTTCCTTTTTCCTCTTTCAGTTCTTTTCAGGAGATTTTTTTCTAGCTTTTGTGTCTCTGAATCTGTAAAGGATCATGCTCTTCTGTGCTCATCTCTCTGAGCAGGGGTATGCTGTTGTGGTGTATCCTTCAGTCATCTGAGAGGTCAAGATGCAGAGCTCCACCCCAGAGCCCACTGCAGATCATCTGCAAAACATGCACACAAATGTTTTGTAGTCTCTTTCCTCATGAGGACTTCAGAAAATACGCAAGGAAGCTAAGTGTTTCTAATGGGGAAATGACTCCAAAGAGACATTCAAATTCCCTTTGCCAAAGCAGGACAGATTTTCTTTCTAAATAACATGGGTTTGGCCTTCTTTTTGCAGAGTGGCTGTTAGCTATCATAACACAAATACTGTTCAGTGCCTATGAGCTCCAGATAAGCAGCCGCTGTGCTAAATATTGTACTTAATATGAAGCAAATTAATTTATCAAGACAATGATGGGATTCATCTTGAACACCCAGGTTAGACACCCTGGCTTGAGAAACATACCTGAAGAATGCAATTTATCTAACCTACTTGAGATGTTTGTTTTAGAATAAGAATCTGAAGGTACCTGTTCCTCACCAAAGAAAACTCAGCTCACCTAGCACATGAGAATTAGGCAAGATACATGTAGGGAAGTATTGGCAAACAGGTAAGGGCTGAATGAAATGAGGTAGTGACAATTCTCTCTAGTGATGGGCTAGGGAAGGAGGGATGAAGCCACAGCAGATAGCTGTAGTCATTATTCAACCCAGAGATGGAAAATGGGTCTTCAAGAACTCTGTAACAACCATTCTCATATAGATTCATAAAAAAAAATTTGAAAATACCTTTAAGAATAATTTATATTTTTGCAAAAACAGTTCCAGGATGGATTTTAATCTCAATTTTCTTACTTGTATAATGTCTCTGCCTTTGCATAAGAATAGTCCTTGGATGGCAGCTATCAGGATGGATCCAGTCCATTCTAATTGTATTTTTTATCCTTTGTGCAGGCTCTCAGTCTTCAGCCATGCAGCTTTTCAGACATGTGACTTCTGGAGTCAATCAAGTCTCATGCTGAGGTCCCTTGTGTGTTATCCACAGTGTCCAGTCCCTTTGAAGATGTCTCTTCTAGTAGCTGTACCAATAGTGAGTGACCGCTTCTTGCAGTATTTAGACAAAAACATTGCCATAAGGTGAGTTTTCCAGCAATGAAGAGGATAATGTCTTTCTACTTTATTGGGTGTTTGGCCTTTTCCTACCTTACCAGCTTTTTTTCAGTCACTGCACACTTTCTTCCCCACATCACAGTGGGCTGATAAGCATAACCTCTTCCTCTAGCTCAGAAACGGCCATCTCTGATGTTTTCTGAGAGCATAGCCAGGCAGAAGTATACATCTCTTTAGAAAGAAGATGTTAAGGTCCTTTTGAAACTGATGGCTTTTCCTGTAGCCTTTCAAGTACATGCTGAGGTGTCCTTGCTTGGTGCCATTATCTTTTTGTTTCTTCCTTCCATTTCCCACAGTCCCCTGAATTCATCCAGGAAAGTCTGTTTTAGGTCACTATTCACTAAATACCCCTTCCTTAATCTGACTGTATTTAGTGTTAACAAGATAGCTCCTGGAAATCTTGAGAATGGCATTGCTGTGTTTAAACCCTTCCCCCCTTTGTTAGTGGTGGCAGCAGTGTGTCATATGAGCCTCACCTCTTCCCAACTTGACTCCGACCCATGTTTCAGTGGTGGGAGCTGTTCTCCAAGTCTCTGGGCATAGCAGGGGAGGTGCTGCAGGCTCTCTCAGGTAGAAACTGATAGGTAACGGTGAGAAAACTGCTGCTATGTTGCAGTTCTGGGTGCATACTTCATCAGGCTCTTTAGTGGCAACACTGAAGGAGGAGTTGCTTTCAAACTGAAGACTGACAGTCTGAGCACAAAGGAGTGAGATCTAGTGTGTACATTTGCAACTCTTTCTGACATCTCTGTTTAATCAAAGCTGTGTACCTCTCAGGCTTTCCCTGGAGTTCACTGCAGCTCCTGCCTGTTGTTTGAAGGAAATTTGGCTTAGTGTAAATATAACTGAGTCTTTCTGTGACTATAGCTAAAACATCCCCCTTTAGTGCAAAATGAGAATATCAGCAGCAGCAGCATCAGTATAGCCTATACTGTGTTCTGGTCTTGAGATGCTTGCATGGCAATGAGGACAACATGGTGTAATGTTGTCCAGAGTGCTCTACTCACACCTAGGAGGGTGAAAAGGTGGCATACAGGAGCAACACATTTACTGTATGGCCAAGTATAGCTGCCTGGTAGCTAAACGCATCCAGGCCTCTAAACAGAATGTTAATACCACATTTTGAGTCAAGGTCCTCCTGACAACTTCTTAGGCCCCAAGCTGAGCTTCTTTGAACACCTGTGTGTGTGTACTTGGGGAGAAGCTTCATATTCACAGATGAAGGATGCTTTAGGAGCTTCAGGAGGAACTGAAGCTGGTAGTTGTGGGATTTTAAAAGGGATGTTCTGACTCTGTTGTCGGACCTTGCAAAACTGCTGCTTTTCCTGTGATCTCAAAGGAATGGGGAAAGAGGGAGTTGTTTCAAAAGCCTGATGCTAGGCAAGCTGTAAGCATAGTTCTGCCATTGCTATCTTGCTTTACCACTTCAGGAGCAGAGCTGTGTATTGCCCCCATGATGTTCATAGTGCCTGTCTGGCCACACTCCATTAGTGCATACAGCACTTTAGTGTCCTGGCTGGTAAGAGTGAGACTTTTTGTCTATGTATGTAGCAGGATTTCCTCAGGTAGCTGTAGTGCTGCTCTGTGGGTCCTGCCACCTCTTCTCCTTGAGCCCCAGCCCTGCCTACAGTTCCTGGATGCTCCAGTCACTGCAGTGGGTTCAAAGCAGGGAAAAACCCATGTACTTTCACATTAATGCGCTGCCTTTGGAGTAGGCACATGCTTCCTGAAGGGTCTTGGAGATCCTCTGCCTATCTCTGAGGCTGGAAAACAAACTTTTTGTGCATCTTCCACACAGGCCTCTTAGGAGAGCAGTTGCCTACTGCATCCACTGGTTTTGGTGCTGGAGTTGTCATTTTTCCCAGCTTACATGTATTTAACAACTGGCTGCAGCAATGGCTTTTTAATTGCCTTGCTAACATTTCCAGGGCAGCTATTTTTATTTTTATTTTTTTTTTAAACCCTCTTGCTTCTGGAAATCCTGTAATCAAATCCAAGCTCTGTCAATCTAATTAGTTTTGAAGTGCAGCATCTCCATAACTTAGAGACCTAAATAAACACTTAATATTCAAACCTAGCTTCTCTCCCAACACATAATAATACACTGTTCTTTATCCCCCAACAGAAGATCCTACTGAACAACAGCCCACTGCAATTGCACTTCCTCTTTCCCTCTCTTAACCTCCTTCATCTCTTCTCCAGCCTCTGCCCTCCCTGTATTCATCAGAAACCAAAAATGATGAGGTGGAACCCTCTGCTGCCCTGCTTCAGACAGTCTCTCATTATGCTGCTTGCTTAGAAGATGCTGATGCTGCTTTGGATGCCAGCACACAAAGGTCTGGGGGCAACATGTAGCAGCTTCTGGTGGCAGGCAGGGGAGCTGCAGTTGGAGACTGCTTGGTTATGTGACTGGGCCCTGCTTGTGGGATGTACAATGGACAGGCTGTGCTGCCTCTGAACCAAGCCCTGCAGCCAGAGGAGCATGGCCAAATGCAGCACAGGAAAGGGCAGCTGCTGAGCAATGCCTCTCTGCTGAGGTGCTGTGCTTCTGGCTGCTTCCTGGGCTGCTGTGAGGAGGGAGATTGATTGGCTCCCATAGTGCAGCATCCTTCCTGGTCCATAGCTGCATGTTGTCCCCCTGAGCTTTCTGCTGCCTGCAGCAAAGGTGAGATGTCCAGTAGATTTATGTCAGAAACGCACTGTTGATCCAAACTACAAACACTGCTGGAGCTGTGACTATAGAGCCCTTTTGTGGAGGTAGAAGATTAAAAAAATAGGGGTGGCAGGAAGGGACTAAAGAGCACTTTTCATTAGGATAAATGAAGCATGTGCTTCAGGCTCTGCCTGCTGCTGTGGCAGTGAAGCAGGAATAACCCTGAAGGGCTTTGGTGTCTCTGCAGTGCCCCAGACAATTTTGTTCTTGTTTGAATTTTGCAGTAGAAATAATGGTGCAAACCCAAGCAAGCATGAGCTCTTCAAAAAAGCTGTGGGTATTCTCCTTCCCGGCCAGTCCTGGCTGCTCACTACTGAGAGAGGACAGAGTCCTAGAAAGCTGCAGTGGCACAGGGTGGGTGTTTCCCTGCTTTCCAGCCTTTTCTGCCCTTAGATTTCAATTGTCTTTTTTTAATAATGTATTGTAGTTGCTGTACCGATAATACTGTGGTTTTCATTGCAAAACAATCACAGCAGCCTTTCTATACTGCTGTGAGTTTTGCTCATGAAGACCCTGTCCTTGCCAGGCATCAGAGCCATGTCCCACTAGGGCCCAGGGCATGCAGAAGTTGAGTAGCAAAAGCAGTTCTTCACACTCCCATGAGCAAAGGCCACTATTTTCTTCACCTTCTCTAGGCTTCCCCCTGTTCTCATGGCTGTCTGGTCTCCCTTGGGCTGGCAGGAGGTTTAGTTTGGCAGCACATCAGCAGGGAGATCTTTGTCCACCAAGATCCCCCTTGGCTCCACATAGCCCTAGGTGAGAACCCATGCACTTCCTGCAAAGTGAGCCTTGCTCCAGCAGGAGCATTTGTGCTCTGTCAGGAGGTTCCTGCCCACAGTATTGTGCCCAGGGGACTGCAGCTGAGCCAGCCGGCCTTAGGGAAGCTGGGAAGCTGGCCGGCTCCAGCTTCGTGACTGGGGGAAGCAACCAGCTGCCTTTGAAGTCTGAGCCGTGCTGAGCAAGCCTTGACAGCAGACTTCAAAGTCTGTTGCGCCAGCTCCCCTGATTATCTGTAGGCTTCTGGCACATCCCCCAAGACTGCCAGATTATCCCTACTAATGCTGTGCTTTTCCCTGCATCCCCTTACCCTGCCTGGCAGCAGCCCCTTTGCTTTCAAGGCTGCAGCCTCCATCCCTCCCTGTCCTTGTCCTCCTCCCCAGTCACTGTGGATATGTAACAATGTCATTTCTGAGCTTGGGACGTGGCTCCTGAGATCTGTGAAGGAAAGGCAGAGGAGGCATTTTTGGAGACCTTACCTGTAGCCTGCATCCCCTCTCCCCATTTGGTCACAAGAACAGCCTGAAATTCAGGATGCTCTCCATGCCACCCAGGTGCTAACATTTAAGCAGGCACTGTGTGCCTTCCCCCTCCAAAAAAGCCTTTGGAGAGCAGGGCTCCTCTCCAGGGCAGGTTGTGCAAGCCAAAGGGTGGGGGGGGCCAGGAAGAGAGGCCTGTTTTCTCCTTGCCCCTTCAGCCTCTCTGCTGGGACCTTGCTGCCACAGATTACTCTCTAGCTCTTTTGCCACCTGTGCTCCAGTATCTGGGGAGCCCCAGGGGGCTTGTCTGTGTGAGTAGAGATGTAGATGATGAGTCATTGCTGGGAACTGGCTTGAATATGGGGCTGATGTAGAATCATGGCTCTGGGCAGAGGCCACACAGCTCATGCTCCTCTCAGAGCAATTGGCTTTCACTTGGGATGTTGCATAGCAATGTCAAAACCTCATGGGATATCCCTTTCTTTAACAAGCTGGTTTTATTTCTCCCAGAGCAAACAACCTTGGCATTGGCTGAAAACCCTTCCTGTGCAAAGCCAGTTTTGGTTTGAAGTCTGCTTTCCTTTGGAAGGTAGAATTTGTTGGTACTTTCCAGCAGGTGGGTTTGGCTGTGGCCTCTGCTGTGTTGTGTGGAAGCCAGCAGTAAATGTGATGGCAGCATGCAGAGGAAGCCGCAGGTGCCCTAGTGTCAGGCACCCAAATGGGATGATGGAGCTCACGGGGGCAATATGGTGAGACAGGGCATCTGACTGCAGGCTCTCCCCTGTGCTTACCTAATTGCTTTTTGCTCTCAACAGCCTGTTCCCCCTAAAAGACGACACTGACCTTGGTGTTGCCTCCTTCATCCTCAATAGCTTTTTCTGTAGCATTTCTACCCTGCTCTGGAGTGATCCTGCCTTATACCCATCCCTCCTCAGGCTCCTTGCAGTGTGCCAGGGGGGATCTGGTCAGCACTTGTCTGTCCAGGAGGTTTCAAGGTTACTGTGGATGTTGCTGATTGCTGCTGTGCTCTTTGAGTCTAACTCCACCCCTGGCTGCATTGGGTCTGGTGAAACTTTCCATGCTGCATTTTTTGGGGGTGTTTTTCTGGGAAGCTTTGGCCCAAAGTGGCTGAGCATCATTCAAAAACCAAAATGCCTGCAAAAAGGATCCGGAAGGAATAAAATGAGTAGGGGGGCGTGCAATTAAAGATGATAATCACCTGCAGGAAAGCCAAAGCCAGTGTTGTGGGCAGCCTGACCTCCAGCCTTGTGCTCTAGAGTGGGAGATGGTGGCACACTGCTGGATGCTGGCCCTGCTGCTTAGGTGCTGGTGGTAGCCAAGCTGTGCTAGGGGCTGCAGATCAGTACTGATCAATTACCATTGCTCTGGTGCAGCACTTCAGCTCATCAAGCCTGGTTCAGAGGAAGCAAGTCCTCTGCTCCTTGTAGGTACACACGGGAACCCTTTGAACTGTCCAAGATACGTATGTCACCCTCAATTCCCATCTGATGTCATCCCCAGAAAAATAGGGTAAAGGGATCTCTCTCTCCATGGATTGGCTTCCCTGATGTTTCTAATGGCAATGCTGTCTTTGTAAGGGATTCTCTGATCCTCTTCCTTCATCTTGCCTTGTGTGTTTATTAGTCCTGCCATATGTCTGGTTGCACTGATTTCCCAGGGAGGAAGAGAGTAAGTTTCAGACTGCACAGTCCAAGGGAGCAGGAGCTGTTGGTTTTGTCCACAGAGCATCATCACTGCCAGTGATAGGGCTGGGCCAGGCAATCCTATTCTCCCTGGTTTATCTATTGCAAATGTAAGCAGCGACTCATGCATCATTAGAGTTGCAAGCTTGGAATTAAACTGTCCCCTTGTGTGTGTTTATCTGCACACTGACTGTCAGAAGCTCACTGAGGTTGAACCCCAAGTTTCCTTTCCATTTACCCTGTTGCTGTAGCAGAGATGCTATTCCCTCCTCCAGAGTGGTGAGCAGGTTGGCTTTCTGTCAGCAGGATCATTCCCTGGGGCACTGCTGGCAGTTGGGTTGCTCTTGAAAAGCAATCCCCTTTATCCCTTTTCTTCTGAAACAGGATGGCTTCATCCTGCTCAGGGAATGGAAGCCTTCCACAGGGTTGTAACTGTGTCCTACTTCCGTAGGGTGTGGGCACCCATCGCCAACAGAAGTGCTGAGGCACTCCACTGCTTTCCAGCCTCTGCTGTATCTGCTCACCACCTCTGAGGAGCCAGCACATGCGTTCCTGTCCCTTGTTGCACCATCTTCTCCTAAAACAAATGCTGCTCCTCTGCTCCATTTCATTGCAGTGAGGGTAGGTGACAGGGGATAGGTGGTACACTGCAGGGATCTCTCTGCCTCCTGCAATAGCCCATTCCCCCAGACTGGATTTAGCCCTGAAGCGCTGGTGAGGTGAGGAGCTGGCTAATGGAGGCAGCAGCCTTGCAGTGAGGAGCCTCTATTTTCTGGCCTGTCAGGCTGTCATATGAATCAGTTTATTAAACAGGGAAAGGAGGGACCTTGTTTGTTTTCGTTACGTGAATCTCATTCCCTCTAGGAGTCTCGTGGGATCAAGCAAAAGGACTTGTTTTACATTGTTCGTGAATCCCTGAGCTAATTTAATCATTCAGTGGATACCCCAGCAGCACAGCGGGAGCAGCATGGCTCAGGGGTAAATGCTTTGTGCTGCCATCCTTTCTGGGGAAGAACAGAAAAACTGAAAAACCTACCCCAGAACCAAAACAACAGCTCCAAACAAATCCGTTTGGAGAGTGTCTCTGGTTTGAATCCCTTGCCTCAGAGGCTGCCCAGGATGTGCCCCATCAGCCTCCCGCCATGTCCTTGGCCCTAGGCCATGCAGAGCTGATGGCACAATGCCTTGCAGCATCTGATACAACCCCAGCACTTGCCTTCCGGGCTATGCCAGCAGCTTCCTGGCGTCAGTCTTCCCAGCGCAGCTTCCTGTGATCTTGCCACCCCTGCAAGCAGTGCTGCTCCATGATCCCCTGCATATAGGTGCCTACCCATGGGATGTACTTACAGGATAGCATTCCCAGCTGATTTCTGGTGCATGGTGATCCTTTGAGAGCTGATAGACCTCGTGGGCTGGGCTGGCTGTTACAACAGAAGGTCTCCTGCCTGTGTATCCAGGCTGGTGAGGGTACTGTGGAAGAGGCACCCCACTTGGGTTGCCCACTGCACTCTGAAGCAGAGCTTGGTCAGCCATCCTTGGGGAGCACTGTGCCATCCCAACTTGTACCTATGGCATCATGCTGCTGTCTGCAGCTATGGAAAAATAATTAGCTGTGGGGAGCTTCATCCCTAGAAATCTGCCCCTGTTCTTCACTGGGGCCTGGCCCGTCACCCTCTCTGTTAGCCAGGAATGAGCTGTTTGATAGAATAAAGTGGAAGTCATGAGGCAGAGGGTTAGCCTCTGAGCTGCTCTCCAATGGCAAAGCCACTAGGCACCAGGCAGCAACAGCCTTGGGCATCAGTCACCCTTGCAGCATGGGACTGGGGTGCTCGCTGTCACTTCCCACAGGCATATTACATTGCACCCAGCTTCCCAGCCTCTCCCGAGCATTTTTGAGCAGAGGAAACCATCACCACAAGGCAGCTTCCTCCTAGATACTTTCAAAGTAGAAGGGTGACTGTCACCACTGTGTGTGAGAGCCTTCCACTGCCTCTCTGGGAGCAGACCCAAGTAGAACTGTTATTCCATGGGGCTGGGGCAGTGCCTGCCAGCCACCTTCCTCCTCCTTCTGGGTGAGTGCCCTGCCTAGTGGTGGTGCTGGCTTTCCTGGGGTGGGGGGGATATAAAGGACCCCCTCAGTACAGATGAGACATTTGCAGGTGGGTGGCTCAGCCAGCACTGCTCTGACTCGATGGTCATGGGAAGAGCTGCAGTGGCATGGTCTGCTTTTGGCAGTATGCTTTCACTGCAAAGCAATAGCCTGGACCCTCACAGGGTTTTTGTGAGGGGACATGAGCGCCCCTGTTGTGTGGCTGCGGGGAGTGTGGAGGAGGCTACCTCATCTCCCCTTCCCTTGGGAGGGGGTTTCTGAGGGCTCTTTAGGGTGTGCTGCCACCAGCTCTCTTCCCTGAGCTGGTCTCTGTGGCTGGATTTTGACTCAGTGTCCACATCCAGTGGGCATTTTGCTTAGTGTGCCTGTTGGGTAACAAAACAGAGCCAGTGTCACCACTGGCAGCTCTGTAGGAGGGGAGGGTGCATGGGTGGCCATCACCTCCCCAGAGCCTCTTCAGGCAGAAACAGAGGGGAGACCTTGGGTCCTCCTGGTGCCCTCTGCCTTCAGAGGAGCTCTTGCTGGCCCCATCTTCCGCATCCTCCCTGGTTTCTGTCCATGGAGCACCTCTGCAGCACCCAGCCTGCCGGTTCCCTCTGCTGCCCACAACCCTTGGCTTCTACATTGCATCTCCTTCCCTTGCAGTGGTCAGCTTTGGCAACTGCTCCCTTACACACACACACACACAGAGCTGTGCAGGACCTGAGTGCTTGGGCTTCTGAACTGTAACACTCCACAAGCTTCCCTCCAGTGATCTCAGCCTGGTTGCTGGCTAAGAGGTGCTCTCCTGCCACAAGCAGGCTTGATAACCTTCTGGCCATGGTGCTCTGATCTCTGTCATTTAACTCCCAGTGTGCTAGAGACAGCAAAGTTTAGAGGTCTGTTGTAATAGGACTTGTTCTTGCAGTTGCAAGGGTGTGATATCCCTTGGACTTTGTGCTTCAAAGAATGAGATCGTGCAGCAGTTCTTTTCAGTTGTGGTCTCTTGTGTGTCCAGATCCACTACTGTTTTGGGTGTGCAGCCCTTGGGCAGCACATACCCTTGCAATGTGCTGATTGCCGGCAGGCTTGGATGCTGGCCAGCAGCTAGTGACTGTTAAGAAGGAGCCCTTTTACCGCACGGAGGGGTCCCACATCACGCTGTGGTGCAAGGTGAGCGGCTACCAGGGCCCATCGGAGCAGAACTTCCAGTGGTCCATCTACCTGCCCTCGGCCCCCGAGCGGGAGGTGCAGATCATCAGCACCGTGGACCCGTCCTTCCCCTACGCCATCTACACCCAGCGCGTGCACAGCCGCGGGATCTACGTGGAGCGGGTGCAGGGGGACGCTGTCCTGCTGCACATCACCGAGCTGCAGGACCGGGATGCCGGCGAGTACGAGTGCCACACACCCAACACTGACGAGAGGTACTTTGGGAGTTACAGCGCCAAGATGAACCTCCCAGGTGGGTTCTGAAGGAGAGCCCTGCTTGCTGCTGGGCAGGGACACAGGCAGGTTTCCACTGCCTCCAAGAGCACAAGAAGTGCTCATCCCTGGGTCTCTGACAGAGGGGCAGCTGAGAGAAGGGATGGTTAGTGGGACCAGTGGACACAAATTTTACTGTTCTTCCCACTGTGAGATTGCTGCTAACTTCTGGGCATACCCCTGGTCATGTCACCTTGCAGGTTGCTCTGGTCTTTGCCTCCCAGCCAGGGCAAGGGGAAGAGAGAGGAAGCCTCTGGTGTTCCATGGTCTGATTTTTAACTTCAGCTCCTGATGCAGCCACAGCATTTCTCAGCTAAGCACTTAAGAAGACAGGAGTTTTCAGGCTCAGTGCATTAGCTGTTGATGTACTCTCAGGTAGGACTTGACCCAAACATGATACCCACATATGGAGGGAAGTAGCAGGGAAGAGGGAAGGTAATAGGGTGGAGAGGCAAAGGGAAAGGCTTTACTGTAAGCCCACAGAGTTACATGGTGGTATTGTCACAATGAGAACAATCAGCCATTGGAATAATCTCCCCATGGAAGTGGTAGACTCCACAGTGTTGAAAATTTCTAATATTCAGCTGGACAGGTTGCTGGGACATCTCATCTAGGTCATGCTTTGCCTGAAAGGTTGGTCCAGATGATCCTTGAGGTCTTGTCCTGGGTTCAGCAGTAGCAGTCATTTTTCTCCTTCTTAGTAGCTGGTGCAGTGCTGTGTTTTTGACTTTCAGCCTGAGAACAGCGCTGATAACACCGATGTTTTCAGTAGCTGCACGAATATTTTACTCTGACCAAGGACTTTGTGAGTCCCATGCTCTGCCAGGGAGGAGGGGAAGCCGGGAGAAAGCAGAGATAGGACACATGACCCAAACTAGCCAAAGAGGTATTCCATACCACAGCACATTATGCCCAGGATGTAAATGGGGCAGTTACCCAGAAGGGCTAGATCACTGCTGGGCTTGGGCTGGGTATTATCGGTCAGCAGGTGGAGAGCAGTTGTATTCTCTTCTCTTGTTATTTCCCTTATCATTATTATTATTGGTGGTAGCAGCAGTGGTTTGTGTTATACCTTAGTTACTGGACTGCTCTTATCTCAGCCCATGGGAGTTACATTTTTTCAACTCTCCTCCCCATTGCTCCAGGAGAGGGGAAAGGAAAGGAGGTAGGGGAGTGAGAGAGCGACTGCGTGATTTACAGCTGAGCTTAAACCATGACAGTTCTTTCTGGCACCCAGCGTGGGGCCAGAAGGGTTGAGATAATGACAGATCTGACCAGAGTGTGTCTAATCATGTTCATGAAAAGCATTAATTGTTTTGGATTAATAGTCACTCGTCACAATGCTGATTTATTTGCTCTCAAAGTTGTCGCTCTTGATCTCACAGTTTCAGCATGTCATACCTTACTTACAGCCAGTATTTGCTGTGTTAGTGTTTATCAGATGGGGGGCTTGGGCTAAGGTTCTTGTTTCACTGTACTTTATGGTAATAACTTGTAATACGGGTGGGCTCTGGCAGCAGGGTGGGATGGCTGTGGCCATGGACTTGTACCTGGGCATCCCTCTGCCCTTCGCTGTCCTGGCTCTTGTCCTCACCTCCATCTTTTGTGAGGCTGTGGGAGCCGAGGTGGAGCGGCCCTGGGAGCCAGCGGCAGCCAAAGCAGCCTGGAAGAGTGGCCCCGGGTACCAGAAGGCCAGGAGAGAGCTGCTGCTGGAGGAGGAGCTCAGGGAGGGAAAGAAGGTGGCTGCCGAGCAGCGGGAGGAGGTGGCAGAGGAGCTGGGCCCCGTGGTTGAGCCCAACCCCACAGTGGCTGAGAGAATCCCCCAGCAGCTGCTCGCTGACCCCCGCGAGCCCAAGCCCCAGGAGGAGGTGGAGAGCAAGATATCACCTTTGGGAGCCTCAGCTGGGTCCAGCCTCGGGCAATCGGGACAAGTGGAGCATGCAGGAGACCACACAGCACTTTCCAGCAAGGCAGAGGAGGAAGATCTGGACTCAGGAACACGGAAGCTGGTGGTGGGAGAGCTGGCGAGCACAAGCAGCACTGGTGACAAGCACAGCAGCATCATTTGAGGGTTCTGAAGGGTTTGAATGGCCNGAAAGAAGGTGGCTGCCGAGCAGCGGGAGGAGGTGGCAGAGGAGCTGGGCCCCGTGGTTGAGCCCAACCCCACAGTGGCTGAGAGAATCCCCCAGCAGCTGCTCGCTGACCCCCGCGAGCCCAAGCCCCAGGAGGAGGTGGAGAGCAAGATATCACCTTTGGGAGCCTCAGCTGGGTCCAGCCTCGGGCAATCGGGACAAGTGGAGCATGCAGGAGACCACACAGCACTTTCCAGCAAGGCAGAGGAGGAAGATCTGGACTCAGGAACACGGAAGCTGGTGGTGGGAGAGCTGGCGAGCACAAGCAGCACTGGTGACAAGCACAGCAGCATCATTTGAGGGTTCTGAAGGGTTTGAATGGCCTTTGGGTACCCTTGGGACCTGCCTGCTGATTGTGATGGGGATCAGCATGGTGGCACACACACACAGAGTGTGTCCTACCCATGACCATTTTGTCTGATCTCAAGAGTTGACCAGAGTGGGGTCTGGGTCTTGCCTAGGGTTAGACAACAATATAGGAGCACCAAGAGGTTTTCCCTGAGGCTGGACAGTCATGAGTGGCAGGGTGTGTGGGACAGTATGGGCCAGTATCTAGTCCACTGGGCCCCTCCAGTGCTTTGAAAGTGTCAGAGGTGCAAGGCAGCTGTATGGAGTCCCCAGCAACAAGCTGCAAAAACTGCTGAAGGGGAGGGTGAATTATTTTGAGCCTGGTGGACCCATGACACTTCAGGCCATCAGGACAGAGATGCAACATACAGATGGACTCATGATCAAGGGGTGGACTTAGCAATGGACACCATTGCCCAGGTTATTCATGATTCACACAGAGACTGGGTCTTTACTTCAGGTGGAGCTGACTGCCCAAGAGGGTCTGGCAAGGAGAAGGTGGCTTTGTGCTCCCCATGATGCTACCCTCTTTGCTCAATGTCTGCTGCTTCTCAGTATAGGGGACAAGGCAGGGGCTAGGAGATGATCTGCATCTCCTCTTGCTTTCCTCCAATTTCCATGTGCTGTTACAAGTCTTGATATTTCTGCTTCCTGTGGGAAGTACCCCAAAACCTCTCTATCTTGGGGAGCATCTGTTACCCACATCCTGCAGCAGCCAGGGAAGGCTGCAGCATGTGGGACCAGCAGTGTCAGATTCAGACAAGCAACTTGAGTGCCAGACCTCCACTCACCTTTTCCACAGACAGCAGAGTTAAAACCACCACTGAGTGTTAAAGCCTCTCTGTGTCCCTTTCTGGCTTAAGGGATATTTGTCACATGAAACAGAACATCTCCAGGAAGGGAAACAGAGCAACCCCCCCACCCCCCAAAAAAACGACTGATGCCTCTGGGTTAGGATGCCTGAGCTGAGCCAGGGGTGGCTGTGGCCCGAGGCTGTCTATGTGGGTGCTCTGCTGTAAAGAGGGGAGCTTAGCTCCCTGGGGCTGTGGTGCCTCCTCCACCTGTGACTGCTGGTTAGTGCCTGGCAGCTATCTCTCCATGGGCAAAGTTTCCATCCTGATGACTTTTCTTATGAAAACTGTTTCAGTAGAGAATTCCCTCACGTTTCCCTCTGTGCAGCCATCAGTGCTGCCAGGCAGGAGAAAAGCGTGAGTAGGGCCACTTAGCACACCCTTTGCTTTTGACTACCTGCAGGTAGAAACATCTCCATGGACATTGCTGTTGCTGAAAGCTCCCTTTCTGAAGGTGATGCCTTGCAGCTAAATTGCATGGTGGGAGCTGAGAAGAGCAACAGCAGGCATTTTCAAATGCTTTGACTCCTCAACAGCATGGAAGTGGCCAAGGCTGACCCCGATGGGGTATTGATTTTGGAGGCAGAATATGACGAGAGAGAAGCTGGGGCAGCTCCAAGCATTCAAGCAAAGCAACATGGTTTATGTCCTCACTATCTATAAGGTAGGGATGAAGGACAATGGGACATACTGCTGCTCTGTTTTGGAGGTGAAGAATCCTGGGGACTTTCACAGCATCCACACCGTTCTGTCATCAGGCATCCAAGTGAATGTGAAGCAGAGAGGTTGGTAAATCCTAGTGGCTGCTCTTCTGGGTAAAGCCTGCAATGATCCCTGACCAGGGAACACTTCAGGTCTGGCCTTATCTTGGTAGGGGCAACACACATGCTGTTTACAGCAAGAACACAAATATTTACCATAGGTTTTGGTAGATAATAGTGTAAAAAGCACTTGCTTCTGGCAAGCATTAGCATGACAAATGCAGCTCTCAATAAAGTGTGAATCTATAGCTTAGGCTCTTTGCAATTTTTGGGGTCAAATAGGTACAGAGTTTTAAGGAGGTTTGGTCTCGCTGTGTCTTTGGAAAATTGTGAGCAATGCCTGTTGCTGTTCCTGAGGATCATGGAATGGACCCAGTAGAGCAGGTACTTCTGAATGAGGGGGATTGTTGCCATTTCCATCAGGGTGATTTCATGGTCTTTGGAGGGATTACTTGTAAGAAACCACTCAGAGATGTGGAGGAGACTCTTGGTTTTCTTGTCATAGCTATACGATGACAATTCTGATGTATCAGGAGCTGCCTGTTGAGACTATTTCATAAGCATTTCTTTATGTATCCATGTCCCAAGAAAGGCACTCCTTTCTGTTTCTAATATTGAGGTTTATCTAATGTCTCCATTTAATGCTGCAGTATCTCTGGCTTTCTCTGAGGAGCACATCAACTTCCCCTCCAAGTTGGTAACTCTTGTTTGCAGAGAGCCCCTTGTGCCTGTCAGTGTCCACCAGCATGCTGCAGGTTGTGGCAGAGATGCCCTGATCCTGCTTTGTGAGGTACAAAGGAGCCACCAGCCCTGTGTTGGTGTAGTGGTGGTATCTGCCACCGCAGCACCCAGGTCCTCAGGTGCTGGTGACCACCATGGAGCAACATGGTACTCTGAGCCTGGGCAGCGCCTACAAGAACAGCAGAATTCGGGGGAGACTCCGGCTGCAGTAAGCAAGCTCTGGTGCTTTCACCCTGATGATCCCCAGCACACTGGATGAGGATGGCGGTTGGCAGTATGGCTGTTAAGTGACAGGATGGTAATAAGGCCAGAGCTGGACAAAGGAGAGGGAGACAGCAGTGACAGTCAGCTCCATGGGTGAGTTGAGCCACTCCTATTTCTGGGCTTTCAAGCTCCAGCAAGGCTGAAGAAGCAGATGGACAGGAGTCTGCTGTGCTCAGGGCTCCACTGCTGCTGTTGCAGGATGACCTGGGGCTGATCATTTGGCCCTGGAATGCTTCAATTACTCCCATTTCTGGGACAGAACAGCTAAAATGCAGAGACCTCAAAGGCAGTGGCTTGCTCAGGAGGTCTTTCTGGCTGTCTCTTAGCTTAAAATACACAATATCTGTTCTAGCAGCATAATTACTTCTAGTAGTTAAGCTCAACAAATGCACTTGCTGTGTCATATGTTGACCTTTGTCAGAGAGACACCCCTGGTGCAGGCATTGCATCACTTCTGCCCTCCTGTCTGGGCACAGAGCTGCTAACCTCCCTGCATGCTAACCTCCCTGCCATGCAATACCCACATTGTTTGTTTTGATTGCTAGAATGTGTGCCTTTACGGAGAGGCAGATTTTGGTTGTGATCTAGGGTGGTTTTCCTTTCTTATTGCTGGGCTACATGTCCAAGTGCACTGGTTGGTCCAAACAGGGCGGCAGCATCAACAGAGGATCCCTGGCTCCCTCTTGCAGAGTGGGACTGGGGAGCCTGGAAGAGAGGGTACTCAGGGTCACCTGAGTTGTGGGAGAGCAGAGAGTGAGGTAGGAGAGAGGCAGGATTGGTGTGGGGCTGGAAGAACACAGGGCAACCCATGGGACAGTGGCACTGGCAGAGGAGCAGCAGGAGTGCTGGCTGCCATGGGGCTGAGGTGGCTGAGGCAGTGGGGATGTCCCTCATGGGAAGGGGGGTGGCATGGGGCAGGATTTCTGTCCTGGTGCCAAAGGCTCTCTCTTCCTGAGTAGGTCTTGGTCTGCAGCCGAACTGCCACTGTCAGATACAGGCAGAGTTTTGAGCTCATCTGCCAAGTGAGCACTAACTATACCCTTAAGGAGTTGTCAGTGTCTGTGAGGTGGTTCTTCCAGCCCAGACTATCTGGTGGCCACTGCCAGGAGCTGGACTACAGCACCATGGTCTGTGGGACTGTGCAGCCACACTTCCAGGTGAAAGCTCTGTTGATGAAGGCTAACATCTCCCTCAGGCTGCAATTCCACAGTGCCATGCATGCCAATGGGTCCTACCTGTGTGAGGTGAAGGTCTGGAGGAAGAGCACCCTGCTCTTGGGGCCACCAGCAGCCCCCACCAGCTCTAATCCTGTGGGGATAAAGGTGGTGCTGCCAGGTAAGCAGTGCCACGGGTGCTTCTTCAGCAGAGGTGGTCTTTTCTCTAACTTTAAATCCATCAAACATGATCGGAGCAACCAGGACCAGTGATGGCTGGGGTGTTCCTAGCAGAGTCACCTCCCAGGGCTGCACAAGACAGTGCTGCCTGTCCTGTTTCATCCTCAGCACCCACAGCTTCTGACAGCACTCTTTGTGGCAAATTTGGTGTTGGGGAGTGACAATGCCTATTTATTTGCAGATTATGCCAAGTATAAAGGGCCCTCCAGCCCACCCTCCCTGCACCTGCTCCCTGCTGCATGGTGTCAGCCTACTCTGCTCACGGATGGGGCTGCTGGAGGAACTGGAGGAGGTGTCCTGGCCAAAGCCTCTAAGCCTGTGGATGTGGGTGTGAGAATATGTGTTTGGGTTTTATTCTCCTCTTGTCTGTTCCGCCAGCAAAGGGGAGTTCTTGCTCTTTTTTCCATGTGTTAAATGCTCCTTACTCTAATCCTTGGTTTTCCAGAATCACAACCCAGTGAACTGAAATTATGTGTTTTCTGTGGGGTTTTGGGGTTTTTTTTTACAACTCATGGGTTTGCTGTATCATAAGCTGGTAACATTTCCTTCCCTTTTCAGGCTTGTTTCCATGGTGCTCTCCCTCCTGCTCTGCTGCTGCTCTTTCTTCGCCCCTGCAGAGCTGGATGTTGAGATGCTCTGTGTTACACCTGAGCTGCAGCCACCCAGGGCCAGGAGGTCTGTGGGATGTACTGAGGCTGAGGGTGCCAACAGATAGTGAGTGCATGTTAGTGGTTAAATGGCACTAAAGATAAGCAGGTATAATTGTAGAGCATCTGCACAGAGACTGTAGCAGCACAGATACTACATTTGTCTCCAAAGGTATTGCAGCTGCAATGCTGTTAAAGATGTTGATAACTGGGAGGGCACAATGCACAGTGGGAGGTGGCTGCTGGCTCTAGTGCTGTCTCTCTCAGGCAGCATGAGCCAGCAAAGGAAACTTAGGAAGGGAGAGAAGTAATTCTGGGAAGGAGGCCGGCTCTAGGAGCAATGGGATGAGGCACAGCCATATCCACAGTCTCTTTCCACAGCTCCAGCAGTGAGAGACTTTCAGTTAATTAAACTGAAATGGAAAGCATGACTTTCTGTCCCAAAGGAACATGGAGGCAGCTGCTTTGCCCTTTTTGGTAACTGATCTTATAGTGGTAGCGAGAGGAGAGCTGGAGGTGAAACAAAGCTAGCTTCATGGCAAGTATTCTGCTTCCTCTTGAGGTGATCTCCAAGAATGTAACAGCAATTTTCCTCATCAAAGTCAAGTGCTTACCACAGCAGTTCCTGTGGCTTCGCTCTGAGCTCTAGTAGCTTTTGCTTCTCAACTATTTTCTGCCCCTGCGGGTGTCAGGACAGGCCATACTCTAGCCATAGTGCCAGCCCTCCCTTTTCTGTCCCTGAATAAAGCCTCTGGCTGTCAGAAGGCTGCTATGTTGTATTCCTCTGTACTGAGCAGCTGAAGTTAAGAGCCAAGTCTCTTGTTTTTCCCAGTGTGATCAGCTTACCTGTCACAAAACAAGGTGGCTGAGGTTGGCAGGGACATCTGGAGGTCATCTGCTCAAGCAAGGCCACCTAGAACAGGTTGCCCAGAACCATGCCCAGTGTCTCTCTCTGATGGCTTGTGCTTCCTTAGAGCTGGCTCTGGGCTGGGTATGCTTTTAAGTGCTGGAGTCAGAAGATATCAGCTTGCATCTGGTTCGTAAGTGCGCTCAAGCCTGCTTGATCACGATGTGTGTTGATCTGATTGAATTTGCATAGTTTGCTAATTATGGTGATTGCTTTCCCATCTTTTCTGCTCTTTTCCCTTACCTGTTTCTTCAGAGCAGCAAATGTGCACTGTGAAACGAAGGGCAGCATTTTGCTGATCCCTTGAGAGTGGCAATCTCCTAGACCTCCCAGTGGATGTTGCTGCTGAGGTGAAGTAGTATGCAGGTACTGGGACTTGTGCAAGTCCCATTGTGGAGGAAACTGTCAGCCTTTTGAGGAAAAAGTGTCTATGCAGTGTGGAGAGAAGAGAGAGGAAGAGCAATAGTGTGCCAAGAGAAATGAGCAGCATAAGTGGACATGAGCAGGGAGGTTTTGTGGGCAGACTTGATATGGAGGGGTGTCAGCTGGTATTTTTGCCACTGACAGATGCTGTCTAATGCTTTATAACAGAGTGAATCATGGCATTTTCTTTTTCCTCCAACATGTGGTATGCTTTTTTGGTTGTCAGTGCTGTGAATAGGGAAGAAGCCCTTTTCTGGTACTCCTGAGCATCCTGAAGCAAGACATTCCATTTTCCTTACCCTGCAGCACATTGCTGTGGGGAACAAGGCTGAAGACTCAGCTGCTCCGTCCTTCAGCACTGCACTGCTGGGCTACACACTGTGTGTCCCTGGCTCAGTTCTTCCCTCTTTCAGCCTTACTGGGTTGCAATCCTAAATGAGGCGGATCAGAGAATTCCAGCTTCCTAAATAGCATTTTGTCTAAAGGATGCCCTATCGCATGTTTGGAGTAGGTGGGAATTATTACAGGAGAGTGTTGTGAATAGGGGGCAGAGATGATGTTGGGGGCGAACGCCCCATGGAGCAAGGGGTCTGTGGATGTCCTGCAGAGGCTCTTGCCATTCCAATCCCCCACATTTTGAGCTAGATTTCCATCAGCCTGCAGGCATGGACAGACACATTTATATGGCAACTCAACATATCTTTCTGCTTGCATCCTACTTCAGGGCAGGAACTGCAGCTGAAGAAAACCAGCCGCACCATCTCGGCAAAGGAGAGAGAAGAGCTGATGCTGCACTGCCTGTTGCAGGGTGTCCACCTGCCCGACACGGGCCACATGGTTTAGGGACAATAAGAGCAGCTGCATCAGGCCCCTTCTCACCCTCCACCTCAATGGCTTCATCCAGTACCCCTGGGAGAGCCCGGCAGGGAGGCTGTACCTCCACCACCCTGCTGCCAATGACTCCAACTTGACACTGCACAGCGTGGAGGAGGGTGATGCTGGACTGTATCACTGCTGGGTACAGGAGTGGCAGCAACACGGCAAGGGGAAGGACTGGGTTCTGCAAATCTTGGTGCACTCAAAGTACATGCAGCTCCTGACCTTCCTGATGGGTAATGCTGCTGGGTGCCAGGGACTCCTCATCCCACATTGGTTCCCCTTTAGCCATGATTGGGGGAACGGCAGCTCTCTGCTGGTGATGCTGGCTGCAATGGCAAAAGTGTCATGGGGCCAGGAGGGCTTGCTAAGGGATTGCAAAGGGGGTCAGTGCTGGAGATATCACCAGAATTGTGTTGGGAGACAGGAAGGGGAGCCCTCTGAGGGACATGTGCTATGGGCCTGGTGGGCGAGGCAGTGAGTCCCAGCATTGTTGACCTGCCAGTGCTGAAACCCAAGTGCTTGGCATTGTAAATGTTGGAGGTTGTGGTTATATGAGATATCGAGGGCTCTGACTGTGAGGTATGTGGTCCAGAGGGTACCATTCGGTGCACTTGTGTCTGCAGTGCTCTGTGGCTTTTGCGCTCTCTGTGAGACCATGGGCACAAACCACGTGCCATTGGGACCAGAACTCTTAATTGTTTTGGGGTAAAAATTATTTCTTGCTGGCAAGTCTGTCTTCAGTGAGGTCTCTAAAAACAGCCTTTGTCCTCTTAGGGTGAGTTGAGTGCATGATGAGTGCAAAGGTAGAGCTGGATGCCTACGTGTGTGTATAGCTTCTGCAAGAGTTACCTATACTGACCAATGTGGAAGAGCTCAGGGGACCCTGTAGGCCCCTTCCCTTATGCCTGCTACTGGCACAGGTATCATGGAGCCTATTCACACGTGTCTGCAACTACAGGAGAGCTAATCTGGATTTAATTGCACAGGGAGGGACTGACTCCTGTTTTGTTCCTGCTGCTGTCCATCATGGCTCTGTCTAGCACTTGGATTTTTCTCCTTCATCAGCTCCCTCTGTCTCTTGTGACCCATTACTGGTGGAGTAACCATTGCTAAAATTGTTTCATAACTGCTGAAAAGTTCTCCAGTTTTTGTGTAAGTGTTTTTGACAAGTGGCTTTCATGGTTTTCACAAAATCCAGGAGAAGCTGTGGCTGCCCCATCCCTGGTGTCAAGGCCAAGTTGGACGGGCCTTGGAACAACCTGCTCTAGTGGAAGGTGTCCCTGCCCATGGCAAGGGGTTGGAACTGGATGAGCTTTAAAGATCCTTCTAACCCGAACCAGTCTGTGGGTCTGTGAAGATCAGCTGGGTGTTTGTTTCTCTCTCTTTTTCTCTTGTGCGCATACGTATTTCTTCAGTGGTGTGGGTATCTCAAAATACCCCTCTGGATCACAGATTGGAATGTTTGAGCAATTGCCAAGGGACAATGACATAACCGTGTGCCAGTATACCTATAACCAGGAGTAACTTCAGCTGAACAAACCAGGGCTTTATCTGACCTTCCAAAATAAGAAATTGAAGCAAACTGCATGGTTTCTCTCCCCCTTCTCCTCAGGTAGCCTATATGAATTCTTAAAAATTGATAGGTGTTGAAGATTGAGCAGAAGCAGTACAATAACAACCTATAGAAAAACAGAGAATGAAACTCGAACTAGCTTGGGGCCTCACTACTTTTTTTCTTTCTTTTTTCCTCCAGAGTCTACCATTTTGTCTAGAACCTGCTTATCTCCACCAGTGCTGAACTTCATTCTGTACTTACCACTGGTGCTGATCCTTCTCCTGACCCTTGCTGTGTTGTGTTGGTGCTTCACGTTCAGAAGAAGCAAGAAAGGGTAACATTACAGGAGGTCAGCTGATGGAACTGCAAGGGGCTGGAGGGGTTGATAAAACAAGGGTCTAAAGTGGCAGATATAACTGAAGGAGTGGAGCTGGACAGCTGAGGAGGACTGAGTGCTTGCAGAGGGGTTTGTTATCATTATGTAGTAGCTTTTGCAATGAATCCTTGAGATTGTATGTGTTCTTTCAGTGGAATGAAGCAGCTTTGGATTACTGAGCGTATAGGGTTTTCATAACAAGTGTTCCTCTCTCCTAGGTTAGGTACCCACCCTTTTCACACTCTGTTCATTGTGGGGTATCTGAGGTCCTTGCAGCATATGTCTTCCACTGTGGATAGAAGTGGTGTTATTCCTTGGCAAGTGTAAGGGGAAAACCAGCTCTTTTTGCACTATGACACCAACGTATCTAAGTGCTACTCATTTTAGGTGACTTGACAAAAATCTCTGTGTCTAGAAACTAGTGACAGAACTAGAAACAGAGTATTGGTGTCCCAGTTTAAGGCACTTTTTTTTGCCCATTGTTTTGCTCAGACACTGCTATCCCCTCTTTCTGGGAGTGCCTGTGCCCAAAGAGCATCTTCTCTGAAAAGAAATGGTCTTCATCACAAAACCTGTCACAGGAACCTGAGGACTGGCCAAGGCTGGCTGGGCCTGAAGAAAGTCCATGGCAGGGGTACCACAACTACCCACAAAAAATGAATCTTGTAGACCCAATACAGGACTCATGTGAAATCTTGGATCCCAGAAGGAAGAAGTGGACACCAAGACATCTTGGAAATGAGCGTAAAAAGACTTCTAGCTCCTTCGTTTGGTAGGTCTGCTGTAGGGGAAGTCCAACCTCTCATGCCTGGACTATCTGTGGGTCAGGAAGCTGGGACCTGGTATTAGATGCCTCCTTGTTGTACCATGTAGTAAAAAAGTCATGTGTTTGTGGGACAGGTCCTCTGCACTCCAGCATCCTGCTCAGGCTCACCTTTTCAAGGCTGAGGCATTCTGCTACCTGAAAGCTGGCTGATGCGTTAGAGAAGATTTCAATCCAGTCCCAGTAACTCAAGGGATACTCAACCCCTAGTTGTGCAAAGTGGGAAGTTCAGGTTAGATACAAGGAAGAAGTTCTTTACTGTGAGGGTGGTAAGGCACTGGAACAGGTTGGCCGAAAAAGTGGTGAAAGCTCCATCCCTGGCAGTGTTCAAGGCCAGGTTGGACAAAGCCTTGGTTGACATGGTTTGGTGTGAGGTGTCCCTGCCCACAGCAGGGGGTTGGAACTGGATGATCTTAAGGTCCTTTCCAACCCAAACCATTCTGTGATTCTATGATTCTGTGTAGTCACAGCAAGTTTTAAGTTCAGGCATCAGGGCAACACTCAATGCACTGTCCCCAAACGAAAGTAGTCATGTGGAAATCGTGGCAGATGTTTATGTACCTGCTTCCTCTGTCCAGGGGAAAGGTTGTTAAGAAATACCACTCCTCTCTAGATGATTTGCTCATGTTCTTCACTTTCCTTACACTTAGAAAAGCTGCCTGCCCTGTCACAGGGATCTGGGAGGTGCTTCAGTCTCCCTCTTCTTGAAAAAGCACTTTTGGCCTAAGCTTGAAGATGACTGCTCTTGTTTCCCTGTTTAGCCACCCGCTTGCTCAGCCTTTCCCTGCAGGTTATGTTTTCTGGACCTTGTGCAGCTTTTCCCTTTGCTGCCTTGATCCCAGCTTTCTCT
Organism: Agapornis roseicollis; assembly: GCA_002631895.1. NCBI lineage: Eukaryota > Metazoa > Chordata > Aves > Psittaciformes > Psittacidae > Agapornis > Agapornis roseicollis. The sequence continues at coordinate 190,957 of NDXB01008409.1, read as the reverse complement.
CCTGTGGTGTGAGTTCTCAGAGCCACACATAGACCTCTCCACAGAGGTTCCCCCCTGCCTCATGGGTTACATCCATTTAAACATCTCAGTGGGATGTTTGGTTTTCTCTGTGTGTGTGACAGCATGGCACTGTTTGTGCTTGGCTTGCAGTCAGCAGGCTCCTCTCCTGCAGACTTGCTGTCTAGCAAGTTGTTTCTGCTGTGTGTCCAGGCCGTTGACTCTTCCCATCTAGTGGAAGCATCATTTGCAAGGGGTTTGTTGAACAGCTTTGAGCACCTGTTTGCAAATGTTCCTGCTGTCTGTTTGTCTTAGTCCTGTCTCAATAAGGCTTTAACTCATGGACCAGTTTCAGTCTGTTTTGACAGAGAAACAGATGCTCCCAGGACATTAAACTCTTCCAAGTTTCCTGAAATGTGGTAGTTGGATGGTGAGGGGGCAGGCAAGTTGTCCTACCAAGGGAAGGTTGCAGTGTGAGTTAAGTCAGTTAACGCATAAGAAAGAAAAGGAAGAACCGTTTTTGACCATAAACTATTGAAAATTAACCTGTGCACATATTTAATCTAACAATTTTGTGCTGTCCCTTTGTGTTTCCATTTGAATTGTTTTCTTATCTTGCCCATAAGAGTACCTTGGGAGAATACTTCATAAACCTTGGTAATGTCAAGAATGTATGATGCCTAGAGCATCCCTTCCCACAAGGCTTGCAGATTTCTTGGAGGGCAGAGTAGGTAGGTCTGACATGCTTTGTTCTTCTTCAGAACAAACAAATTTTATTTTCTTCTTCCTTGCATTCTTCTAATGTGCTTGTCAGTACTTTCTCCCTGTATTTACATGAAGATTGCAGTTAATCATTATCACAGGCTGGTTTGGGTTGGAAGGGAACTTAAAGCTCATCCAGTTCCAGCCGCCTGCCACAGGCAGGGACCCCTTCCACTAGAGCAGGTTGTTCCAAGTCCCTGTGTCCAACCCGGCCTTGAACACTGACAGGGATGGGGCAGCCACAGCTTCTCTGGGCTCCCTGTGCCAGCGCCTCAGCACCTTCACAGGGAAGAGCTTCTGCCTAAGAGCTCAGCTCAGTCTCCCCTCTGGCAGGTTCAAGCCATTCCCCCTTGTCCTCTCCCTACAGGCCCTTGTCCAAAGCCCCTCTCCAGGTTTCTTGCAGCCTCTTTAGGCACTGGAGCTGCTCTGAGGTCTCCCCTTAAGAAGCCTTCTCTTCTCCAGGCTGAACAAGCAGGTGCTCAGTTTCTCCTTTAAAAAAATAATTTTCCCTTTTCTTGTCCTTGATGCCAAACACCTCCTTGAGGTATTAAGCCACCGCATTAAACCACTAACAGACAGCTTGATAGCCCATTCTTTACATGTCTCAGGATGAATCTCATTGAGAGTAGCCTTCGGCTTAAAAATCTGACTTACTTAAGTTGCTACTTACCAGAGTTGTGGGGAGGTGGTGTGGGACAGACCCTAACCAGTCTCCACAGGGCTCACACAGCTTATGAGTGACCTGGCTGGGTTTGGTGTGTTCCCCAAGCCCACACTGGCCCCTCAGCCACCTCAGCACTCTGCTGCAGGTCTGTGGAGGTGTCTTTGCTGCCATATGATCATCACATCTAAAGCTGTAGACTCTACTGCAGCACAAGGTTTTTGTGTCAGGTGGACTGGGGGAAGAAGGTGGGCAGAGAGATGAAGGGTTCTACATCTGTGAGGTACGTTCTTCTGTCCCATTTTCACCCATTTTCATCCAGTTAACCAGCAGATTTCTGATCATGCAGGTTTAGAGGTTTTAACAAGGGTATTGCCCTTGCATCTCCTATTTAGAAATACGAACCAGAAAGAGAAGTCTGGTCACTACTTGCTTCTACAATGTGGTCAGGAAACAGAATTTCACAAGCAACAGCTTTGATCATGTGTGCATATGGGCTTTCACTTTCATTCATTACATTCTTTTTCCCTATGTGTTTCTAAGGAGCTTTATGTGTTTATAAGTGACACCGACAGGGAGCTGAGCAGCCAGTGCCAGTGAGCTCTCCAGGGACAAGTGGGTGCAAGCTCACTACTGCCATTGCAAACTACTCACCTCCATCAGCAGCTTTATTTTAAAAGAGTAATCCAAGCAGGGGCTAATTTGTCTTTTAATTGACTCTGTACTCTTTCCCCCTGCAGACAGTGTGTTTGGGCTGCTGTGCAAAGTGAGGGGAAAGGGAGCTGCTGCTCTGGCATCTCTGGACCCTGCCCTCATGATGGGTGCTGTCTCCAGACTCCTCACTGGGGACAACCATGAAGGCAAAGCATGGGGGGCTTCAGAGGAAAGCAGGAGGTGGCCTGGTCTCTGGCCTTGTGTGTGTTGTTACCTCTCCTTGTAGGAATGGGAGGAACATTAATTTCTGGGACTGTTGACTTAAGTGTGAAAATTCTTCAGAAAGGGTGAAAACATTGAGTTTATCATTATTTTAAGCATGAGAGAATGAATGGGTGGATGCTGGGAGCAGTATGGCAAACCACAAGGAGCTGTGACTCCTTTGCAGCCCCCTCATGGGATGCTAATAGAGGGGAGAACTCCACTGTCCCAGTTGAAAGAGAAGGGCCGTAACCAATTGCTGTTAAATGTGGAAGTAATGCCTCATGCCGTGGCCAACAGATTAAAGGCAGAGGCCGCCTGAACTGTAAAGACATTTCATTTCCCTGGTAATGAGGGAGACCCACTGTGGCAATGAAACAGAGGAGAGAGAGGCTGCGAGATGCTAATTTCTATTCTTGCTGCCGCTGCTGCTTTGATCTGAAGCAAATGCCCATTTTAAATTGCAAACGGATGCAAGTCAGATATCATCCAGCCAGTGGCTTACAGGCTTAATGAAGTGGGATGAAGCTTCTGCCTGGTGATGTTAGGAGAGGAAGGCAATTCAGGGAGGAATTACTGAAAGTCTAAAGACAGGAAAGAAGGATGGGGAGGTTGCAGAGTAACTCTCACCACTATCAGTGTGGCACAAAGTTCCCTGTTTTCTGTCTTTGGGAAGCTGTGCCTAGGCTAAGCCCCTAGAGAAAGCTATGAACATACTGCCCCACTATTACACATCTATGTTTTAAGGCATGCTTCCTATGCAGGTAATGCAAGGTCATCCTGCTCTTTGGGCTCAGATCACGAATATTTGGTTCATTAATTTGGTGCAATAATTTGGTGCATTCCCCAGGTGAGGCAAAGGTACGGGAGGCTAAGTAGCTCATTTTGTGCTATCATTTGGGCATTTAATTGGTCTTGAGCAAGACAAAATTTATTATGCAACTGACAAGGCTGTTCTGGGGCAGATCCAGAGGCTCCTGGGAATGGGGCCATTGAGCCAGCGATCTGGGAGCCTGATAGCTCGTGATGGACAGCCACATCTTCTCAAGACTAAAGATCTGACCTGTTTTGAAGAATAAATGTCTAACGGAATATTTATTACATTCCTCACTAACACAAGGCCTAGCATCAGGCCGGAGTTTGTTGTGTATCTTTGGTGGATATTCAGAGGCTTGGATGACTCTGCAAGCTGCTGTGCTCGACCAGCCAGATGTGGGAAGGCTGAGAGACCTGCAGGCAGCTGGGAAGATTGGCCTCTGCATGAAGCAAGGCAGAAATAGTCTGGCTGTTGAAAAGGGCAGTTGTGGCTCATAAACTTATTAGATTCTTTGAAGGATTCAGTGTGTGTCTGGGTGAGAAAAATTGGATGAATGTAGTCTGTGGAGCCAAAAGAGTCTCCATAATGTCCATCATCAAAGGGTCTTATAGAAACCAAGTAACAATGGGATAAAACTGGCAGGGCTTTTCAGGGATAAACTATTTGTTAAAAGTACTTTACAAAGAAGGTAAGTAGTTCTGACAGAAGAGTCACCAGTGAGGAGACCCGTACTGATCAATGAGCACACAAATGGTCTTGGAAAAGAGGGTGACTACTCAGCAAAGAAAGATAATATTAAGTTAGTCGAGGCATTAGGAGCAAGGGCTGGCTCTTTCAAAATACACCGGGGTGTTATGAGACTGACTGATTGGATAACAAAAGAGCAGATGACATGATCATCTCTAGGTGACTGCAAAATGAGACAACGTTAAAAACATCAGTCTCAGCTTCACATATAAAATGATGGGCTCTGAGCTGACCATTATTGCTCAGAAGGAAGTGAGATGTGAGAATTGCTGGGTGTATGTAATGTCTCCATGATGTTCAAAGCAGCCAAGATAGCAAACAAGAAGCTGTGGGTTACCAGGAAATGCAGAGCAAAATAGATTGCATTGTTTTGCTATGGGACACAGAAGCTCGCTGGTAGGAACCTCAAAACAAAATGAGTTAAGTTGGAAAGCAACTTGTTATGGGATGTTGTGCTATAATTTTGTTTTTTTCAGGAGGAAACAATAAAGGAGGGAACCTGATGAACGTTACTAACCGTGAAGTAGGCATCCTACTAGTACTTGAGGTACTAATTGGTGGAGTTTAGGGAGGTATCATGTATGAGTGCTCTGCTTCTGTCTTTAAGCAATGGCTTTTGGCCATTGCTTAGGCAAGGTGAGGTAGATAGTCTGGCCATGTAGACTACTTCTTTTATTCATGTTTACTTTGTAAATAAAAAAACCCAACAAACCACATACCCACTCAAATTTTCACATTTTCTCTTCCTTTATACCCCCTAACAGGGTCGTTCTGCACACAGACCTCCCCCTGAAATGCTTCCAAAAGCATTAGAATCCTCTTTTTCAGTAGAGTAAATCATGTTAATCTATAGGCTTCTAAGCAAGAAGAAGCTTTTGGGTTATCCTTTCCTTCTCTACAGCATCTTCCATTCAAGGACTTCACACCATCACAGTAGTATAATTCAGAATTTTCTCTGCTTAAGAAACAATGGAACTTAGACACAGCGGTCTGTGATGAAACAGGCAAAGAAATCAGAAATCTGCTTTTTTAGAATCTCTCTTGGGAAGGAGACAGGAGGAAAGACTGACTCTAAAAGTGAGAATCAAAGGGGAAAATCTCTCTGCTGGACCCAAAGTTTCCATAGAAACAGATTTTTCTGAAAATGAGCTGCTGCAGTAAGAAACGAAGATTGTGGATCTAATTCTGCAAAATATTTAATCGTGTTCTTTGCTTATCCCTATTCAGCTCAGGATGGAAGCATGCGATTTCCATGGAGGCTTATGAGCTTTATTTGATGGAGGTAGAAATAAGGATAAGCTGTGTTGAACTGGGATCTGGACTTTCCTGTGCTTCCTGGCCACTGACAAACTTGCAGCGAATTTTTTTATACATGTGTTGTTTTGCTGCTAAAAGTATAGACCCCAGTGCTTCGATGTGGGATTTCAGAACCAAGTTTCAGCAGCTAATGGGGAGTGAAGTCAGCAGTGTTTACATTGCTGGGTGCTTTACTGTTTCCTTAATTAACTCTTTTTCTATTTACATGAAGATTTGAATTTACATGGGGTATTTATTCTGTAAATGAATGCCACGGTGATTATCAGATAATTAACTCGAGAACTGGTGGCATAAGAAGTTGAGATTTCTTCCTAATCTGTGTTTTGTGCACCTTTGTTTGTGACCCGTAGACATTTTAAAGATAGGATAGTTTCTTAATATCTTGCATGCTAATTGCTTTTATTGTGACTGTGTGCTGCTAAATGATTGGTTTTAGTCTAAGCTATTTAAGGCTAGTTTGCTTATCTTTTTCTTCCCACTGTTTATGACTTTATGCTCAGTCAAATTAATAGGACAAATAAGGTCTGACTCAGAGTTTCATTCCCATTTGCTATACTTGGAATAGATGAAGCTTTTGTGTAGTCAAGCTCCAGCTAGTCTTCTTCACACAGACTTTACATGTTCTTATTCCCTCTTTATTTCACATTGGCTTTCAGCTTTTTTATTTGGGGAGGTGTTTATTTGTAGACCTCCTCAAGCATTTCCCAGCAGCACTATAGAGTCCCAAATAAGGAATTTAAGCCTCCTGATGATAATGCTTTGGGACTCTCTTCAGATGTTGAAGAACAAATAATCCTCATGGAAATTGTGTTTAGTTTTCTTGTTCTGTACCCTGAGCCCATGATCCTATCCCAGCCAAAGTAAACTCTTAAGGCATGTAAAAAATCCTTTTTATTGTAATGTTCAATATGGAAACTATTGAATTGCTGTTGAGTCCATATGAACAATCTCCCCATCTTGCATTCATGGGGATGGTGACAGTCACTGATATGAAACTGGTGCTTAAGTCCATCAGAAGCCAAAACTGTCCCCTAGCACTGCTGGGCTTTGGTTGTCCCTTACAGCCAGAAACTATTCTTTACCAAACTTTTCTCTGACAGGCAGATGGAAGACACATCTCCCTGAGACTCAGTGCTCCTGAGTGCTTGCCTCGCTTCGCATCTTTCTCTCCTCCCTGCTTTGGGACAGACTTTTTGTTTTGTCAGTGTCCGCCATGCTGTTACCATCAGTAGCACACACTAGCAATTGCAGCAGTTATGTCTCTCCTTTGGTGGTGTTTTTCCAGTTGGAGCTTATCAAAGTGTGAGGAAAGGATGCTGTCAAAGGATATCATATTCCTCCAGTAAGATCAGAAGGGGAACTGCAGGTGCCCAATGAACAGTCTTTCTCCTCAGATGCTTTCAAACCCTGCAGACCATGACCTCCTCAGTGTATGAAGGGCTGAACAGGCTTGAATGGAAAGAGCAATTTTTGTCACCCTTTTGCTGCCTCCTCTGATCCCACAGGCCCAGCAGTGATGACTACCCAGCACAGGGGATAACCCTGCCCATTCCCCAGCTGGTCTTAACCCAAGATCCCCTGGGGAGGCATCCCAGGCCCATGGAACAAGCCATGGTACTGTACACATCTTCCTGCATGCTGCAGGCGAGAGCCAGGTGGGTGCATCCCCACTGCCAGCCCCCCCAGCCAGGCACACTTCCCTTCTGAGCTTGCAAAGCCTGCTGTTTGCATATCAAACTGAAGTCATGAGAATGAACAAAACTAATCTATTTTTAATCCAGTGTGAGATCTCTTGTCTATTTTTATCATAATTGGTTCTGTTTTCTGCTAATGATCTGAAATTTAGCATCTATTCCTGCCTCAGAGTGTTACTTTGATAACGGATGTTAAGGAAGATTAAGACTGCTGTTAGCAGAGGCAGCTGCAGGACATATGGGTGCTACAGACCTGTTAGTGACAGACCAAAAGTTGTTTAGAAGCACTGGGACAGATTGTCTGGGAATCCTGGTTTAGCAGCAATGAAAAGCTGATGAGGTAAGTAGTGCTAGGAAAATCCTGTTAGAAAAGGAGAAGAGCAGACTGGAGCTGAGTGATAGCAGGACGCCTGTTATTGAATATGCAGTTTCTCTACAATATTGGATTCACTTTTGGCAAAGAAATGAGGTTCATATTTCTCTGCCTATTGCACTTGTTTCATTAGCAGGCTTGTAAGGCACTCTGAACTTTCCAGCATTTAGTAATGGATTAGGACTGAAAACTTGTTCTAAACCATCAAGGCAGTTGGTTCAGGGTTTGAATCAGACCATTCAACCTTCATCTCATTTGCAGATGCCATAGAATGGGATGAAGGATCTAGAACAGAATCCCCAGGTCTGGTCCCTGTTGATGCGATGGAGATTAGAAGCTTCAGAGCAGAAACATTCCTTGCTGAGCTATAGGAGAGCTACTTACGAATTTGGGCAGGGCAGCATGGGTAGTAGAGATATGTACACACATGTATGGTGAAAATTTGGGTAACCACCACCACCATCTCCTCAGTGCTGGGTGCTGCCCTATAGCTGGGATCTATGTTTCCATGTTGTGTCTGTTTTGCAGCACTCTTTCTAAAGCACTTCCTTGGCACTCTGGCCAGTGGATGGTGTGTTGCCTGTTCCTCTACAATACATAATTAAGCATGATTATTTGGGACAGGGTTAAGACTGGCGACCTGTGTACTGCTGTGGGTGTAAGAGTTGTGTGATCTCATGGTGGAGGTGACTGCTATGCAGCACAATGAAACATATTGGGATGAGTATCTGAAGGGGGCCTATAGGGATGCTGGGGAGGGACTCTTTATTAGGGACTACAGTGACAGGACAAGGGGTAATGGGCTCAAACTTAAACAGGAGAGGTTTAGATTGGATGTAAGGAAGAAATTCTTTATTGTAACGGTGGTGAGGCACTGGAATGGGTTGCCCAGGGAGGTTGTGAGTGATCCATCCCTGGCAGTGTTCAAGGCCAGGTTGGATGAAGCCTTGGGTGACATGGTTTAGTGTGAGGTGTCCCTGCCCATGGCAGGGAGGTTGGAACTGGATGATCTTAAGGTTTTTTCCAACCCTAACTATTCTATGATTCTATGAAATGACAGAGGAGTCTGGATACACCAACTGAATGGGTTTGTGGGAGTGATATCCAGCAGCCTTCAGATACATTCCTCAATACAGCTTCTCCCACTCCCTTCACCCTTCTGATTAGAGGTGCCAAAGTGGCAGGCTTGTCTCTCATTTTATTCTCTGCTTTTTCAGGAGGAAATCGGAGACCAGCAAGGAATAAATCCTTCTGTGGAAGAAAAGAAGCAACGATGGGTCTGCAAGCAGAGTCAGTGCTTCACTGTCAAGGGCAGCACATGCTGTCTGGAAATGGCACAGTCATGGATCACCCAGGGAGGGAGCCCTGGTAAGGATGGCTGGAGGCAGGGTTACTGGGTAGTAGGGAAATGCCCTGAGGGAGCACTGCACAGGGGTCAGGATGTGCAAAGACCTGGAGGGAGGCTGGGATCTGGAGACAGGGCAGGTCTCATAGAAGCACAAAACAGCTCAGGCTGGAAGAAACCTCAAAAGATCATCAGCCTTCATGGGGGAAAAGCCTAGGTGAGATTATTTGGCACCCTGTCCCATCACATCTTGGAAACCTCCAGCAATGGGGATTCCACCGCATCCCTGGGGAGGATGTGCCAATGACTGGTTGTTCTCACTGTAAACAAATAATTATTTCTTATATAAAGGTAAAATCTCTCCTGGTACAACTTGTAACCATTGCCTCTTTTCCCCTCCATGTAGCTCCTTGTGAAGAGAGAGCTTGTGTCTAATCTGCAGCCACCCTTTAGGTACTGTAAAACTGATGAGGTTTCCCCTAAAGCCTTCTGCAGGGAGAAAAGACCTAACTCCTTCAGTCTTTCCTCACAGGACACGTTCTTTAGCCCTTTGATCATCTTTATGGCCCTTCTTTGGACCCACTCCAGGCTGTTCATGTCTTTTTTGAATTGTGGGGCCCAGAACTGCAGGTATGACCTGACAAGTACTCAGAGTGGTATGATCACATCTATCTCTGCTAGTAGTGTCCCTGTGGATGCAGCCCAGGATCTGATCTGCTGTAGTGGTCCACTGCTACTCATGTTCAGCTTGTCCATCAGGACCCCGTGGTCCTTGGCTCCCTTCATTCAACCAGAGTCAGGAGAGCCCTATGGGACAGATGGTGTGTCCAAAGGGTCTGTGTTTCCAAAAGGGATGCTGCTCAGTTTGGCTGGCTGTCATGCTGTAGTGCCTTGCTATCTACCAGTGAGAGGAGAGACGGCCAGCAGGCATGGGTGACAGGGGATGTTTGCATGCTGAGCATGGGCAAAGTAATGGCAACGTTGGTCAGGAAGTCTTTGATGCAACAGGAACCCCAAGGTGCAGTGACACATGGCTCCCCCACTGCTGCAGGGAAGCAGCATCTCTATTCTTGTGGGAAGTGCTAAGGTCTGGAGCTGGGGCAGACCAATAGCATCTTTGCTGAGGTTTCTGCCATGCAGATCTGCTGCTTGCCATGGCAGGCTCTGGGTGTACACATCTTCCAGGCAAGGCTCCATCCAGCTGGCACAGGCATTTGGAAAGTATTTTCCTGATGCTTATGTGGAAACTGCTTATGTCTGTTTCTGTAAAATGCCATTTTTATTTTCAAAATCCCCATCTTCTACATCTTTGAGTTGCAGAGCTGACCCTCAGCATCCTCAGTCTTCATATGGAGCCATCACTCCCCTGTCTGCCTGGCTATTTCTCAGCTTTTCATGCGCCATGGGAGCAAGCTAAACAAGAGCTTTCCTGTTTCACTTGCTTCAGCTCGGCACTCTGTCAGCCACAGCAAAACATCAAGTGTCTCGTCAACTCTGTGCTACTCTTGGTAACAACTCTGAGCCTCTGTGAAAATTTAGCAGCTGCATGAGCTGCAGACTCAGCAAGATGAGCAACATCTGGCAGTAGATGAATCTGGTCAGCAAGACAAGCTGGAAAATGAGAAGGGCCATATAGAGCTATGGTGACATGGGCATGTCTCATTGCATCCATCAGGTTGTGGTTGATTGGGAACCCATCCTTCTCTTCTGCACACAGAAGGGAAAGCAGAGACCATTGTGGACACATATCATATGGTGGAAGAAATGCTTGGAGTCTTCAAGCCACATGTCACATCTCTCTTCATCACCTCTACAGAGGACTAGTGGCTTGTGGGTCTTCATTAGCCCTCTCTGCTCATCCTAGAATCATAGAATGGTTCAAGTTGGACCTTAAGATCATCCAGTTCTAATCCCCTGCCATGGGCAGGGACACCTCACAGTAGACCATGTTGCCCAAGGCTCTGTCCAACCTGGCCTTGAACACTGCCAGGGATGGGGCATTCACCACTTATTTGGCCAACCCATTCCAGTGCCTCACAGTAAAGAACTTCCTCCCTATATCCAACCAGAACCCATCACCCCTTGTCCTATCACTACAGTCCATAATGAAGAGTCCCTTCTCAGCATCCCTATAGGCCCCCTTCAGATACTGGAAGGCTGCTCTGAGGTCTCCACACAGCCTTCTCTTCTCCAGGCTGAAGAGCCCCAACTTTCTCAGACTGTCTTTGTATGGGAGATGCTCCATTGATCATCCTTGTGGCCTCCTCCAGACGTGTTCCGGCAGGTCCATGTCCTAATCTGTCCCTTGATGATGGGGAAGACCTATGAGGGACCCTTTGTGCTGGAATGGTGGCAGCGAACACACTGCTCACCCCTCTTCAACTCCTTTCAGGGTGGTGTAGGAGAGCAAGAGGCCCTTGTTAGGTGCTGTGCATCCACTGATCACATTGCACGGCTACTCCCAGTGTCTTGGATGAAATGGGGCATGAGCAGCAATGTATCAGGATGGGATATGTGTGATTCCTGACTTGGAGCCAGGAAGTATGCCAGAGTGGTTTGGTTGACTTCAGCCAAGACAGAGATTCTCACTTGAATATCTCATGTTAAATCTGAATAACGTTGCTATAATGAAGATGTCAAAATGGAGAGGCTCCAGTCCTCCGCTTAGAGTGAACTACAGTGGATAGTTATCTTCTCAGCTAAGAGCACATGGCTTTTTGTTCATGATAGGGCTTATCTGGCTCTAACTTTCAGTCACTGACTTGTCTTTTCTTCACTGAATAATTAAAGACTCTTGTGAAGGTATTTGCTTAAAGCATCTCATAAATGTTTTTGGACAGCCCAGACTAAGCTCATCATGCCTTTCAGTGGACAGCATTTTTTCCAGTTATAGAAGATCAAAATGGGCTTAAGCATGCAGAAGCCTAGAGGTGTAAAAGCATTGATTACCCAAGTAAACCACACCAGGAGGTCTGCTCAAATATTTGAGTATTGAATCACCTGTACTTAAAAGAGAACAATTAAGGAAGCTAAAGGTGTTCTTAAAGGGCTAAATAATTCCTTCACATCAGTTTCCTACTACAAAGATGGGTCTGGAAGTGCATATGCAGACTTGGCTCTTTTCTGGACCCAGATGAGATAGCATCAGAGACTGAGAGAGGAAGAGCTGGAATAACCAGACTGTATAAGTATCAGTAAGCTGCTAGGTCATAGTGGTGTTCAGCCAGGAGGTCTAGGGGAACATGAGGATTAAAGGGCTACATCTCTAAAAGAAATATTTCTCGTCTTGTTGAAGAAACCCCGTCCAGACCCCCAAATAACCCCAAACCAATAAAATCAATCAAACAAACAAAACCACAACAAAAGATTAAACCCCCAAAAACTCAGATACACACACACACACAAAAACCAACACCAAAACCCAAACAAACCAAAAGAACCAACCAACCAAAAAAATAACCCAAACCCACCCAAAGCAGGAGAAAAGCAGTGTTTGATAAGGATGGAGAATATTGTACTCTCATTTTTAATGCCTCTTGAGATGATGTGAAGAATTACAGGCCTGTTTGACATGCATGCAAATGAATACAATACCTAGTAAATTAGGAGAGTTGCCTGTGAAGCTTACATGATAAGAGTGCTTGGAGGTGCAACTTGCAGAGATTCTATGAAAACAAACCACATTTCCTGAGCTCTTGCAAGTCTTCGAACAAACCAGTGAGTTAGCTGAGAAAGAACTGTCTGGCATCATTCATTTGGCTTTTCCAGCAGGCTTTTTTTCAGGGGCATGTTCAAGAGGTGGCTGCAGACATCCAACTAACAGTGGAAGAAGTGGCTTATCACCATGGCTCCAATGCCAGCTCAGAGGTGGTATGCAGGATGAGGTGCAAATGTAGCACTTTGGCCACAGCAGGGTAACCTCTGGGGACAGGGGAAAATGTGCCAAAGCTGCAGTGAAGCTTAGGTCACTCAGGAAGGAGGAGGAGAGGTGAGTGGAAGACCTGAGGGGGGAAGCAATGGATTCACTTGGAGGGAAGGAAAAAGGGTTGACAGGAAGAGGTACCGAGGGGTAAAAGTCGTTGCCTCCTCAGCATTGCATGTTTATGTCCCTGATGCTGAAGATCTCGGTGTGTAGGACACCAGTAGGCTGGCACCAGGGACAAAGCTGCTCTGCTGGGCAGTTTCTGGAGTCTGTTAGACAAGTCACAGGGGAAAATGGAAAGAAATCCACAACAGGTGATGATCTGAAAAGGGAATATATAGGGAGAAGACCCCTCTTGGTAACACCCGAGTCGATAACCTCCAGGCAGGAGACTGGGCTCTTGCTGAGCCACTGAAGCACATCTGATCAATAACTCAAATTCCCGACTGGCATATTAGCAGAGTCAATTATCAGCTCTGCTCTCTGCTTCCTTGATTATTATTTCAGCATGTAGCAGCTGCTTCACAAGCGTTATGGCCCATCACACTCTGAAGGGACTGAGTTAAATGCAGATTATTGACTGATGAGGCCATAAGAATGTACTGTGAAATATATAGTCATGTTCACCCATAAATCCCTGGTGAGAGTGCTTTATAAAGAAATTCCTCTTTCAGTGGGAGTGCTCTGGGTCACTGTCAGTGCCCTGAACAATGTTTATTCCACCTGATTCCTGCCATGTCCCCTGGTGTTGTCTCTCTTGGCATTGCATCTTCACATGAATGAGTGGTTCTCCCTCCCTCAGGCTGCTCATGAGGATCCTTGGGCTTCACCAGGGATGCTCGTGTTAATTCTGTACATGGGCAAGGCAAACCGTATTTAATGTTTCTGTTCTAGCCCTGGGTTTTCTGCTGCTCCTATGCTTTTTCCTCAGTTTTGGCTGAGGCTGTGGGCTTACAGTCTGAAGCAGCCTAAATTCTCTCAAGCTCGAGCAGGCTGAATCATGAGCTGTTTGAACACCAGATTCACCCTCCTCTGCCAGTCTGATATACTGCTGGCTGTCAGCCACATGGTTCATGGAGGCAGGCTGAGGTGCCTGGATCGTTTTTCTTCACAAATCCCCTCAGCTTCAGGATTCAAACCTGTTTCAGGGGAAGGGATACATGTCGTTACTGTTATGAATTGTGAATGCTGTGCATCTGCACTGAAAATCCCTTTCTAAGATGGGGGTAGCTAGGCCAACAATGATGAGGTGCTCATCAGCTTGTTAGCTTGGTGGTGCCCATTGCCTGAAACCTTAGAGGAGCTCATCCCAGGCAGGTTATTTTGCAAGCATAGCACACACTGACAGCTTGTGTATAAATACATGTGTTCCTCCTCTGCTCTGGCAGCTAGGGGTTAGAGATCACTGGTTTTGATCACTGCCCCCAGTCAGAGAAACCTGGTGTTTTAGCCCAAGCAGTGATGTTTCATGATCTTGAAGTGAGGTCCCTGCTGCTGGCAGCCCACTGATGCTTCACTTGCGCTTCTGAGTATTTCTTGATCTGCTTCTCCCTGCGGTGCTCCCCTTCCAAGAATGGAAGAGGATTCCACATGCTTGAGCTGGAGCCCTAAGAAATGGCTGATCTAGAGCTTGAGGCATTGCAGAACTTTCTGGTTTTCTTTTTAGTATAGTTTTGACATGACTCAAGGGTGGGAGTTTTTTTTCTAAGCTTTCCCAAGTGTAGCAACCTGGCCATGGTTCTGTTTGCAATGTCGAAGCAAATGAGATACTTGGGGCCAGGCCTTCACACGTTCCCAGGAAGGCCTGAATGTACTGATCTGGTGCCAGTAGGTGAAGGGAGTCCTGCTGGTCACAACCTTTGGGACCTGTTGCTGTGTCTCAGCTACTGCAGCATCAACACGTCATGCAGATAAAAGCACTGTAAGAAGCAAGGGGACAGAGAGCTCTCCGCTCTGTGGCAGATATATCTGCAAAGTTGCCAGAGTATCCTGGGGGTGAAGAATAAGCTTTCTGTCGCCTTCTGACCTGGTGTTTACTGCTGCGAAGGACTGTGATGGCTCGCTGATTTGTGCTGCGGAGCAGAGCGGGCCAGAGAATTAACCAAAGTTGCCTTGTGTCGTGTGTGATGGAAGTGGCAGGGATGTGCTGCCCTGTGGTGGAACAGTTCCATGAGAGTCAAGGCAGGATGATCAGCAACCAGGAAAGTGGGAACCCAGTGCCCAGCCTTCCTCAAGCTTCTCACCTTGGGGACGATGTTCTGTTCTCAGCAATGCCCGTGTCCAGATCTGGTGCTTTTACTGTCATGGAGGAAGGAGATGATGTCATACAGGCAGCCGACAAGGATGCCGAGGAGGCTTAAGAATGAGATCACCCTGTTGTGAAATATGTTTATGTGATTCTTGTCAATGTGAAGTAATATTGCATAATAAAATATAACCCTCTTAAAAACATGGGATTTTTGACAGAACATGAACATAGTTTTTACTTTTTATCTATATCAATGTTGTTACTGTTTTCACTATTGGTATTGTGTATAAAAATGTTTATGGGTTATTACTTTATGTATCGTATTGTTACTTCCTGTATCTTGTTGGTCTCTCTCTCTGTTCTTCTCAATTCGTGCAGCGTGGGGGGGAGGTGCCAAGAACACGGGAGAATTTGAGAAGATTCTAGAAGGTGGAAAAGTGAAAAGGGGGGAAACGCCCATTCATGAATATGTATGAGCACAAAGAAATATAAACAGGACACAGGAATGTTGGGGGGGGGCTGTGTTGGTAGAGCAGACACTCCCCACACGCCCAGCACTGTTTGCTTGCTTTTATTTGCTTAATAAATTGGATACTTTATTTAAAATCCTGTTTGGATAAAATAATTTATAACACTGTGAACAGCGGGACGAGGGGATGGGGCATGGCTCTAGAGCTCTAGAGCTTGTGACTTTTCCAAGGGTATCTCATGTTAGGAGTAATGGCCAGGTGGTCTTTCCCTGCTGTGGACAAGAACATCCAGCACAGACACATAAATACTCCAGGGTGTATTTGTGCTGTTGATCTGATGCAGCTTGCCTTTCCTATTGCAGGGAAAATTCTTACCTCAAACATACACAAAGATCGATGAGCTAGACCTATAGCAGTCACCCGGTAAAAGTTGATGGGTACATGCCAGATCTACACCAGTTTGTACAGTGGTCTTCAGGCTGAGTCCTCCCACATCTTTCCAGATGAATCTCACCATTCCTCTTGGACATGTCCTTGACATCAGCCTAGAGTAATTACCTGAATACCAGGGCAGGTATGGAATTAGATGTTGTCGTCTCGGCTCTTCCAGGGATGCAGGTTAGGCTCCCATAGCCCTAACTGTACCCTTTGGTGTCTGAGGGATGTGAAAAAGCTTCAGTTTTTTGAGAGGAGGAGTTTGGTAGAGAATGCAAAGAGGTTTGCTAGACCACAGAGGGAGTGAACAAGGAGTTGCTGTTCACCCAGCCCTGCTGCACAGCCACAGTGCAACACTCACTGAAACTCCTACACCTCCTTGGAACAGGCTACAAGAGGAAGCATGCCTTCATGCAGCAGGTCCTGGATACTTGGCCCTCGCTGTCCCAGGGAGGCAGGCTACACTGGGAGGATTGGGCAGGGTGAGGGGCATTCAAGGGCAGCAGGCTCAGGACTAGGGTATGTTAAAGGATGGGAAGTGTGCTCTTGCACCCTTGGCTCCACAATGATGCACACTGTGGGAGGATGGTGGGATACACCCCAGTACTGGTTAACCCCATGTGTTCTCTCCCATGGTCATAGCAGGAGTCTGGACTAGACAAACCATCAATGTTTCCTGGACAGGTGTTTCCTAGGTGTCTAATCCTAAGAATTAAGGCCTTGAGAGAAATCTCCCTCTCTCCGGGTGAAACTGAGGATTTGGAGTCTGAAAGGTAGTAGACAGAGGGAATTATTAGGAGGTTAAATAGGTGAAATCGCACCATTGTCGTCGAATTTTCTGCTCTGGAGTGCTCTGCTGTGGCAAAGTTCAAACTCCAGCATGTCCTGCTGGGTTATGTCTCATCTTTCATTGATGCAGCACAGAGGTTGTGGTTTGTGGCTGAGAGCCCCACTGGTGGCAGTGACTCAGCAACAACCAGACAAGCTGAAACCTCTGATTAAAAATGCCCCTGTGGGGACAGCACACTTAATCATGCCCCAGAGAGCTGTAACTGCCTGGTGGCAGCCAAGCAAAGGCAAGTGTGCTGATAGGGTCTCAATCCTTTCTTCGCTCACCTACATTTGTGGAAATATAGAACATAAGTCAAGGAGACTTTAATATAGCTGAGATTGCTACGCTTTCAATCAAATTTCATTGCAGCTCAAAGAGAGGGCAGTGAGTGTATACCCATGGGGATAGACAAAATGTTCTTTTAAGCCTCTTTAAATGCAGAAACCCACATGTAAATTGGCTGGAATGAGGCTTGGTACAGGAGTGCTTTTGAGGCTGGCAGCTGTAGGATGGGCACTAACACCTCGCAGCACTGCTGGGGTGACACAACCAGATCCCTTCCAGACAGGCTAGTGATTGCACTGACCACACATGCAGGCTGCATGAAAGGATGCTTCATCTGCCAAGTGCCTGATTGCATGTGTCAGCCAGGAGGTGCTGGAGGTGAAGGAGAAACCCCCACCATGGGGCAGAGAGCCCTGACAGCCAGAGGCACTATTGGCCCAACCTCAGCAGAGACATGGATGTTTATAAAGCAAGGCTGCAATCCTCAAATAAGAAGGAAAGATTTATACAGCTTATGCCTGCAGGTTGAAAGGCAGAGGTAAGATGACCACAGCCTGAGGACATGGCTGGGGTTGTTGGGAACACAGAGTTGGGCTGCCTGTTGGAGGAAGAGGTTGGAATGGTACTGCTTGGGGAACATGTACAGTGAAGAGACAGGCACAGGTCACACGTGTAGGAGTTGGGGCTCTGTGCTCTCTTATATGCAGACAGCAACAGCAGTGTGGGGATCAGAGCAGGGAAGGCCCTCAGAGTAGATAGGAGGGTTTGGTGATGCCCTGTACAAACACCTGCACTGAGAGAAAGGTAAGAGTGCTTGATTTGGGAAAGCAAATCTGAGCAGGCAGCTCTCTGCAAGACAGTTCCCACATCAGGCTCAAGCACCAAGTTCCCTCCTGGGTTTCTGGGCTGCTGGTCCCAGCCCTGTTCTCCAGAGGGGCTCTGCTCACTCAGCTCTCCCATGCTCCACGTTGCAGCGGCATGCCTGGAACAGTGGCATCATGGTTTTAAATAGCCTGTGGGTGAGCTCAGCGGTTGGGTGTATGTGAGAAATGGGTGGGCTCTGCTCTGTAATTTGAAAGATGACTTGTTGAGCTGTGACTGCATCAACACCAGCTGGGAGAACCAAAGCCCATGTGGTCAGTAGTTTTCTGTCCTTGCTGTGTGGCTTCCTGGGGATGCCTGCCCCGCTTTTTGGGGTCTGCTGGCAGTCCTGCTGACTGACACAAGGGCATGTGTCCTCTACTGGAAAGCACTCTGGGATGTGTGCATTTCTGCATTTCCACACTTTCCGCTGTGGAAAACACTGGAAGAAAGCACAAGTGGATGAAAACCTTTGGCTTCGTGGGGAAATGCGTGCTGTGTGGCACAGACCCACCCTCAGTGCAGAATGTCCTGGGTGACACTGATGTATTTTTACTTAGAAGGCCCATCCTGGTGAAGCAGACTCTTCTTTTGCCCTGTACACTGCTTTCACCCAGGCACTGCTGCCCTTTGAGCACTTGCCCAGCCCACAAGAACTGTGAGGAAGAGGAGGATGGTGATAATTGTGCTGCCTGCTCCTCTGCCTGCCTGGCTATCTCTGTACCTTGGACCGCTGTTTTTCCAGGCCAGCCCAGCAGTGCTGGCTACTTAGGCTACTAAACTCCTTTGGATTGCTGCAAAAACACCTCGGTGTGGCTTCCCAGGCAGCTGGTACTTGAGGTGACACAGCCTCCTGCATCTTCACCAGCCTCTGGCACAGTCCTGCTTTCAGAGAGTTTTGGGAGGGGATTGTGTACCCCTGGAGAGCCCAGGGAGCCCTGTGGTCAGCAGGAAGGGCCCCTTCTCCCCGTGCCTAAGTGCAGGAGAATGTCTCACAACTGGCTGAACCACAGTCAGCACTGCAACTCCCCCCTCTTGCTCTGGTGCTCCTCTGCTGGCATTCGCCATGGAAATGGTCCTGATTTATTCTGGAATAATAAGATGAAATGGTGCAAAGGAAAATTTTGCACTGAGGATCGAGATAAATTGCCCAGAGCAAAGTCAGCCAAGAGAAGGGAGGGTAGGGGAACTCCACTGCTCTGGTCACTGTGAGGAGGACCAAGGATCGCTCTGGAAAATAGAACACTGGGAACAGCTGGCTGAGGAGGACTGGCTGAGTTAGAAGCGGTGGGAGCGGACCTTCTCACAGCCTCTAGGGTTTTACTAACGGTTGATGGCTGAAGTGCCTCCCGAACTCCGCATCCCTACGTGCCCCCCTTGCACCCCGTTGCCAGTCGGGTGCGGGGATGCAGACGGCAGCTTCCGGGGCCACAGCGGCGCAGAAGTCGGGGCCGGGCTCCCGGAGGGTTTCTGACAGTCTGGCACCATCTGCTGGGGTTTCCTGGGAAATAAAGGGGGGTTTGGGGAGGTGACTGTGCCACGGGGTAGGAGCCTGGGACTGGGATCAGCGAGCAGCAGCGGCTCCGCAGGGCTGGTCTCCATGTTGGCTCTGCCGGGGAGGGAGCGATCACCCTCTTCTCCTTCTGGTCACTGCTTCGCTGTCAATGTGTCCTTGGTAGCACAGAGCACTGGCAAGGGTGGCTGATGCCCCATCTTTATAGTCCCAGGGTCAGCTTCAAGCTCTGGTCAACCTGGTGGTGACCTATTACTGGTTAGCATGGTTTGGCCCAGGGGCTGGAGGAGGCCCAGGGCTTTGGAGGAGGGTGTCTGCCTTTTCTTGGGCATGGCAAGATTTCAGCTCAGCTGCCCCCTTCTGTTTTTGTCCACAGCTCCTGGACAAAACTCTGCCTTGTGCTGGCCCTTACTTAATGCAAGCAATAGGCAAGAGATGTCCCAGATTCATGTGTGCTTGTCCTTGTTAGGGGCTCCAGCAGAAGAGGAAGGGAGGGAGATGGAGAAAGACAGAAATCTGCCTCCAGCAAGATGGTCTGCACAAATGGACTGGCTTATAAATGAATTTATAAGTTGAAATTGGCCTGTAATGAGAGAGTTACTGAGAAAAAAGGATTGTGCACTGCAAACCACTTAGGGATCTGAGATCTCAGTGCATTACGCAAAGCCAGAGGGGAAATTCTGGGTTCTGTGAGCAAAGGCGTCACAGATTGCTGTGTATAGTGATGGGCAAGCTAACGACAGTGATGTTGCCTACCCCACAGTCCTTCACTGGCCCCAGGTGCCTTCCCCTTCTCTGATAAAATTGCAACAGCAATGAGCTCTTGAAATTGCCACTAAACACCATCATTAAAAGCACTTTCATTTCAAGGCAGCTTTTACCCATAGTGGTTCTAGAGTTAGTTCTCCAGAGAAATATGGTAGTTTTGAGGTTTTGATTTCTAAAAATAAATCAGCCTCCCAAGCTCATTGCTGTGGTTGGGCTTTGTGCTTATAGGCTTCTTCTGTGTCAACAGCTTGCTTAATGAATGAAGATATGAGGGGAGAAATGCTTTTCAATGAGGAGGCTGTGTACTTCCCTGGCCTGGAATGGAAAACAAGACGTAAGCAGTGATTGAAAATACAATATTCTTCCCTTAGTACTCCCTTACACATGCAGAATCTATTTCTCTTTTGAATTCCTTGAAACCACTGGGGAAGTTGGTGTGCTTCCATGCATGTAACCTGTAGGGTTGGAAAGCACATAAAGATTGAGGCTTGTCTGAGTTACGTATGGCTGGTAGGTGTGGAGAAAATTCAGCCTATGATCTTCCTTCTCCTAACAGTAATCCAACTCCCAAAGCTGTTGCTTCTGATTTTATCCTCCCCCAGTAGAGAGCCTGCACCCTAGTGCTACCTTTGTGATGTGCAGGGAATAAGCATTTCTCTCTTTTGAGTCTGAAATATTGTCAAGTATGATCCCCAGATGAGAACACGAGGTGTTCACCCTGCCCTATCACCAGTTGTGCCCCGTTCTGGTGCCTATAGACAGGGGTACAAGTGATGGAGACCAAGCAAGCTTACCAGGAAGGTCTGTGGTTCCCCTGTGTCTCCCCACTGCTGTGTTCTGTGGTAAATCCACTCACTACATGAAAGAAAACCACATTTCACTTGCAAAGCTCAGCAAACCTCACCCTTTCCTAGCCTGGCATGACACCAGCACAGCTGGTGGCCTATTCTCCTTGCCAGTGCAGAGCTACTTCTCCTTGCAGGGCTGCTGCCTCTGAGAAACTGCTGCCTTTCCCACAGCCTGACCCGGTGTTTCTCTTCCTGTGTTGGGAATGTATTAGCATATTTTCTTTCCTTAATGTCACATGTGGCTATAAATTATGCTCTCAAACGATTGACCAGGGAGCTTCCTGAGATCACTAATAGAGAGAGAAAGCCAGCATATATATAGAGAAAATCACCCTCAGTATTTAGCTGGCATTTCTCAAAGCTGAAAGGCTTTCTCTGCAACAGGGAAGAAAAGTCTTAGGCAATGGGAAGAAAAACTATGCCAGGAGTAAGAGCCAGGAGGTACAGCAGCCTGTGAGGACCCTGCGCAACTCCTGTGCTCAAGAGGCACCGAGAGCTCTCACTCCCCAGCACCCCAGACCTCACAGGCACTGCTCTTGTCCCTCCACAGCACCAGGCTCACAGGGCAGCAGCAAAGCTCCTGATACTGGGTCTGCTGGGAAATGGGTCTGTTGGGGCTCATTTAGCCAGGGGGTACAGTGTACAGACAGAGATCAGCTTTCTGGAGTAATTTGTAAATGAATTCTCCCATCAGAATAGGTTCTATAGCTCATGTAGGATAAAAGGGAACCTGGATGATGTTGGAGTGCATTGACCCAAAAATGCACATCAAAGAGGATGCATTTGGTACCAGCCAGAAACCCAATATGAATGTCTTTGTGGACACAAAGCTCCTGTGGATAGATGTGAACAAGCAAATATCTCTGGCTATTACCTCTCCTTGGAATATCTGAGATAACACTGAGGCATGTGTTTTCCTTTTTCTTAGAAAAGCAGCACATCTGTGCTTTCTGTTGAGGTCAATTAGAGATATGGGAGACCAGAGGCTGAAGAAAAATTAGTGCCTTGCTATTGTCTTCCCTCCCAAAGCAGTGATTCTTTGATTTCTGGTTTATAGTAAAGCACTTAGTTCAGAGTCACATGAGGAGCTCTTTTCTTTTCCCCCGGGGCAAGGAGGCAACTGGCTTCCTGAAGGTTTGATTGGCTTTAGTTTCCTCCACCGCCATCATTCCCCATCCATAGGAATGCAGCAGCGTGCCCTAGAGGGCATGATTCTGTAGTTGCTGGGACTTGCTTGCCCCATAGGTGCTTGCTTCTTGCCTCCTGGTCTCTTAGCACCTGCAAATGGAACTGGAGGCCCACAGCCTCACAGGACACACTGGTGCAGGAAGCACTGGTCCTGCATTGGTATTTCCACAGGGTTTTCTGTACAGGAGCTAATGCCCAGGCTTGTTTCAGCAGCTTGTTAAATGTCTTGACCCCAGGAGTGCTGCTGTGTCCCTCCTGGCTATTGTTACAAAGGCTGCCTGCCTCTGCAATGCTTGTCAGTGCTGAGGCAGGGGAGGAGGCAGGGAGGGATGGAGCTGTCTCACTGCTGATGTGACTCTGCTCTCTGGGATACAGCTGCACGGCTCTGAGCCACCTCCTGCTCTGGGGTGCAGCAGCATCTGGAAGAACACAGACCTCTGCCCCACAAACACTAAACTCTAAGCAATGCAGCTTTAAGTTGCATCCTCCCGCTCTCTGTGCTGAGGCTGAGTTGTGTTTGTACTGGGAGAGAGCCAGCCAGCTGTTTGCTGTATGACAGCTCCTGGCTGCCATCCCAAAGTGTTTTGCTGCTTTCTCTCATCTCCCAACAGACAGACAAGTGAGATTATTTGGCTGAAGGAGGTTTTTCCCAGCACTGGTCTCTCTGGTGGCAGCCTTAGAAAGGGGTCAGCTGTTTGGCACTGAAAGAAAGGCACCACCTTCCTTAGAACTGATACATCCAACAGGGTAGTCCCTTGGCTGCATCAATCTCCAGAATTCCACCAAAGTGGGAGGCCCCTGGGTTCATGCCAAGTTGGGAGCTGCCACCTCTCTGCTCAAGGATGTATGGGATGCATGCTGAGGGCCTGTTGTGGTGGTATAGAGGGCTTGTTGCTCTGCCTTATCCAGATGGGCAGAAGGTCTCCTGCCGGCAGTGGGGAGTCCTTGGCAACTAGGGGCAGGTGGGACCCAGGACTTACGGTGTACTGCGGAGAGGCAGGTCTCCTGCTGGCAAGCAGGAAAGCAAGTCACTTGGAGGTTGCTCAGACCTTGGCAGAAAAGGGGTTTCTGATATGCTAGAGTCAATGGTGGAGGGACTGAACACTCGCAAAGCATTTCTGAGAAGTTCCTTTGCTGGGTGCTGTGGAAGGAAGAAGTTTGGAGAATGGATATGAAGTCTAAAGCCATGTATAGAAAGGTGGAACTGAGACAGCTACAGTTAAAAACAAGAGACAGAAAAGAATGTGTGTAGTTTGGGAGTATTTTAGACAGAATTTGTCCAATCTCTCTTCAAGTTCAGTGACTCTGCCATCTTCAAGCACAGGGGGAGAGCAGAGGTTTCAGCAGGAGCCATGCTCCTCTGTGCTGGCCCCTTGAAGCATGCCTGCACACCTCTCCTGAGAGAAAGGGGCCCCTGCAAGTCTAGAAGGAGCTGACTAGTCTGTGAGCCATTGGTGGTTACAGCAGGGTCTGGCTGCACCTCCTGCTGCTGAATGGGATGCCAGTATGAAACTTAACTAATGATTCTGCTTATGGGCTGGCTTGTGTTCCCTCCACACCATGGAATGGGGGCTGCCAGGCCTCTGGAGCTTGGCACTTCTGTGCCAGTGAAGGATGATACCAGCATGTCACAAGCTGATCCAAATGGCCACAGGTTGCAGAGGTTTCAACACATTTTTAATGCCTCACAAAGCCTCCCCTTCACCATACTCTAGCCCACCTGCCTGACAGGCTTCCCTTTCACAGATCCACAGAGATCCACCTCATGTTCGCTCAAGGAACCAAGGCATGTGAATAGAAGCATCAGAATAGGGGTTTTTTTTTTTCTCAAATGCAAATGGGAAGAAGTGACACTATTAGTAGCTGGCAGCGTCTCTGCATCAGCTGATGCTTGAGACAAGCATCCAGAGAGGGATGCTGGAGGCTTGATACCTGCTTGGCCCTGCTGCAGTCTGCTCCACTGCAGCCTTTCCCTTCCACCACTGCTCCACAGCTGGCACCCAGAAATGGCCATAAAAATAGATAAAGATGTGTTGTTTCTGTGCCTGGGACAAGAGGCAGGGCCATCTCCAGGGAGCACATGGCACAGTCTGTCACACGTTGCTGTCTCCTTGTGCTGTGCTAGCCATGTGTCAGCCTGGTTTCCCCCTGAATGACAGCAGAAATTGAGAGGAGCATTCCACGTGCTGGCAGGGGCTTTCCAAGGCTTTTTGGGTATGGTTAAAGGGCTGCTGCTGACTGGTCAGGGAGCCTGTTACTCTCTGAAGATGTTGCTTGGGAGGTGCAGACTGGATATTAGAAAGCATTTCCTTACTGAAAGGAGGGTCTGACACTGCAACAGTCTTCTAACGAGTGGTTGTTGCTCCATCTCTATCAGTGTTTAAGAGACCTGCTTGCTTGCTGGCCATCTCACATAGCATCCACCCCTCTCTGTGGGACAATCTCTGAGCTGGACCTGTTGCAGAAGCAGAGCTGTGATGAGGTAAATCATGTCTGTGATACTCTATAGACTGTGTCCAGATGTTGGAGAATGTAGAGCTGGGGAGAGTGTGAGGCTTGCCTTGTCTGCCAAACCACAGCAGGGACCATTCCCCTAGGAAATAGAGCCAGATGGTGGGAAAGGGACATTTGCTGACGGGGCATTGCACTGTGGTAGACCTGGAGCATGAAAAGTTTGTGGTAGGGATGGATGAAGTTAAAGAACAGCAGGGCTGCTGGCAGTGCTTTTGACTTGCTGGTGCTGGAGCTCGTCCCCTCTTGGTTTCATTGACAGGCTCTGTGCTTGCCAAATGCTTGCCATGGCTGCCTGGAAAGGTGCCTTGCCCACTCCAGCAGGTCTGGAGTGGGGAGAACAATGCTCAAGGGAGAGAAGGAAAGCTCTAGCAGGTGAAGTGAGTCTGCTCTAAAAAAAAAGTACTATTTAAATACTACACAACAAGTATCAACAGAGTGAGGGTGGGAAAGGAGTTTTCTTACATTTGTCACTCAATAGATAATAAATATTTATCACTGCCTCTCTGCTTAAGCAAATCATGGGATGCTATAAACAGGTAAGTCAGAATGCAGGTGAATTCTGTCCTTGTGCTAGATGGGTTGCTTGTTCAGCCCTAGCTACTTCTCATCCTTCTTGTGTTGCTGTTTCTTCCCCACCCCTTTTCTTTTGGAGGAGGCCAGAATTAAGGGTTGGGCTTATTGCAGCCTGTCTTTGGGAATGGTAGATTCGTAGGGAGAAGATTCTTTATGCTATACAAGGCCATCATATCTGACTAGCAAAATAAGAATCTTTAGTTCTTCCCATCTCTGGCTTGGGTAAGGTCTAGGAGAGCTGACAGCTTGGGGTGAGAAAGGTGTGAAGAGAAAGAGATGGTTTCCAGAGGGAGGAGTGGCTTTGAGCTTGTTATTAAACCCTAACGTACACAGAATTTCACAAAATGAGAGGGTGTTCATGCTATGTTGTCAGAGCTGAGGTCTGGAGGATCTTATAGTGCTGCTCCTAGAGGAGGAAGGTCAAAGAGAAGGACAAAGAGAAGGTGCTTTCTTTGTCCTTGCCTTCTGATGAGCCCCAGCAGTGAAGGAAGGCTTTATTGCAACGATCCTTATCCATGGGGACCAGGATTAAGATACAATTCTCTGCGACTCATTTACCACACTCCACCAAACAGACTTTGGTTGGTAGTAATTTTCACTCACTGCAGTTTTGTGTTTGGAGAATTAATCGCTTTAATAAGGACCTTAATTAGAAGTGCAAAAGTACAATAAAGAGCAGAAATGTTGGATAAGCACAGAAGACCATTACCTTGAAAGGAGATGCTGCCCTGCTGCCCTCCTGGTAGGAAGGGGTATTAGGGCATTGCTGTGGACAGGCTGTCTGACAACGGACATTTTGTGAGCAATCCAAAGACCTTGGTGCAAGGCAGCCTGCCTGAGAACAGAAACTGAAGGCCATGGGTTAGGGAGTAAAAGAAACACCACCTGTAAGAACTCAGAAATGAGCGCAAGAGAAAAGGAGCTGGGAAGTTCTGGGGCTCGAGTTTCCAGGACGGTGTTATCCAACCCTAGCACTGTTAAGGGTTAAGGTGCCCAATCAACAATTGCCAAATCCATGTAGTTGTGCTAAGAATCTCTATATAAGGTTGACACTTTGTCTAATAAAATGGCATTCGCTTGATCACATTGATCGTCTCAGCGTTGTCCATGACTCACGTCAACACACTGCTATATCCTGCAGCAAGATTTCACACCTCACTGCTGCTTCTCCTAATGAAAGCCACATGGCCGAGTGCAGTGGTGGGTACAGGGTGTCTGTGCCAAGTGAAGCTCTGGTGACATGCTCTGTTTGAGAACAATATGCTTTTGCACCCCCTGTGGCCAAACGGCATTGCCAGGGAGCTCTGGTTCCCAGGAGCTTTCCCAACAGACCTCCATGTGCAATCCCAAATTCCGTAATCTGCTTGGGATGTGAGGACACCAGAACAAAGCAGGGTCTGCAGCCCTCCCCGTTCTAGACTGTGGTGCAAGGAGATGCACTGGGGTGGTGCACCTTTGTCACCCCTTGCCTTCAGGCTGATTTTGCAGCCTGGTCATTCCCGCAGTGAAGATGAATGTTTCTGACTCCAGCTGAGTTAAAGAGCTTCCAGAACAAACGAACTCTAAGGCAGAAAGAGGCTATTTTCCTTCAACCCCCTGAAGCAGCTATCAGCAAGCAAAATCTCCTCAATTTTCAAGGCAACTGAATCCATTTGCAAATACATGTCAAGTTCAACAAATAGTTTGGGCTTAAATAACGGGCAAGGGTTGGCTTTTTTCAGTCTAAATGTTTTATTCCCACAGTTTCTAAACAAAACATTTCACTTTTTCATTTTAAAATAATGTTCTGTTGTGAACAGAAACCCAGGCAAAACAAGGGGCCTGAAAATGAAGTAAATGGCACTGAATTTCTGTGTCAAAAGGCAGGATTTAGCCACCCCACAGTGTTTATTTTTTCCACGGTAGGTGTCAGCAAGCAAACTGGAAAAATCTGCATTTCTGGACAATATAGTATTATTCTGGTTTTTCATCCCCAACAATGAGCTCAGGAATCAATTTTTACAGGTCCATTTTCTGAGCAATCTTGTCACTGCTGTCAAAATGACCCAAACCGGACAGATAAAGAAGATTCCTGAAGCAGAGGTGCAAATCCTTTTCCTGTGTCAGCCAAGCTCTCTCTCATCTAAATAAGAGGGATCTTTTTCTACCCCATCCCCCCAGGGCAGTTCACATTGAA
Source organism: Agapornis roseicollis (assembly GCA_002631895.1). Lineage (NCBI taxonomy): Eukaryota > Metazoa > Chordata > Aves > Psittaciformes > Psittacidae > Agapornis > Agapornis roseicollis. The sequence goes on along the minus strand of NDXB01008409.1, from coordinate 163,696 downwards.
GGTAGTGGTGATCACAAGACTGGTACCATCACATTGCTCTCCCATAGCACCTGAGCTTCCCAGGGCCCCTATTGATTAATTAAGTCTTGCAATGATGCCTTGAGGTACATGTAGCATACATAGTGAGTGCTCTTCCTACTGCCAAAATCCTCATCTGTCAATCTGCAGTCTTTTCTCTATTCTTTTTTGCTCTCGGCCTCCCTCGATGCTCAGGCTTTTACAGCCTTTGCTGCCTGGCCCTTTCTGCCTCTGTGGGTGAATAGGCTGATGACATATCTATCACCTATAGTCAGTCAGACAAACCACACTGGTGCGAATTATCCGGTTCCCGAGTATTGCTTGATTAACTTGATTGGCTGACACCATGGGGTTGCCTCACCGGCAGACGACAGAGGGAGCTGATGATGCAAGTTACTTCAGTTATTCTATCTCTTGCAAGCCTGGGGTAGCTCCTGCAGAAAAATCTCTGATAAAACCCAGCCACCAGTGAGCTGATGTTGTGAGCTCTTTGATCCACTGGTTAACAAGCCCCAGCCCGAGAAGTATCACGGCTTTCCCTGGACAGCCTGTGGGTTTAATTGTAGCACACAGGCTCTTTCAGCAGGACGTCAGCCAGTACCACAATTCAGTTGCTCCGCTTTACAGGGGAAGCAGCTTATGAAACCCTTCCCTGATTTCAGAACGAACAAAAGTCCTCCCCTTTTCTCAGCATTTCCTTCGGAAGCTCCCTAGCCAGTTGCAAGGGTCTAATCCTTCACTGTCAAGCACTTGCTGCACAGCTCCTCTCCTCAGGCGGGTGTCTGATGCCTTGTGTGCTGCACAAGTGCAAATGTCCTGTCCCACCCTCGGAGCACGAGAAAATGTTCCTTTCTGTTACTTAAGCCAACTGCACCGTCAGAAGAGTCCCAGGCATCCCCCACACCTGACAGGCTGGTTTCATATTTGTTTCTTTGTGATCCTCGCAGCTGGCCCCGGCAAGCATCCCTGCCCATCTCTTGCAGTTAAGAGCCGGTAGTTTCTGCGGGCAGAGGAGCTGGCACTGTGGACATGCAAATATAGCTGCCAAGAGAGGGCGTTGAGGCACTGTCAGTGGCGAAGCTGGTTGGGGGCCAGCCTGAGGTGCTCTATGTGCAACCCTACAAGCAAAGGCACCGTTAACGGCCGTGCTCCCGGCTGTGCCAGCACGTCTGGCTGCTGGGTTTGCCTGTGATTTATGCTCTGTAGACATTACAGAAAGAGTCGGCGCTTTTGTGAAGAGATCAGCAGTGCTTTGCAGTGGAGATGGCCACACAGAGTGGTCTGCTGCAACATCCCACAGGTTGCTGGTGGCAAAGCAGGAAGGGTTATTATCCACCCCTAATCCCTGCTCCCCAGTGGCTTTCAAACCCTTGCAGGGAGAGTGCAGGAGTAGCTGTCTGTAGGGGCAGCAGACCCAGTATGTAGATGGATGATGATAGGGCAGAGTCCTCTTTGCCCTTCTGTCCTCCAGGCTCAGAGACGGGATGTCCATGTCCTAATCTTCCCTCTGGCCATGGGATTGAATGCCCAAACCAGCTCCTCACCTGTAGAGGTGAGTCTCACATGAGCTCCAGCTGCACCTTCAAGGGCAGGGGCAGGAGCTGTCACCAGCCAAAGCACCCATCCACCTCCTAGTTTGTGTCAGCCACTCTGATGTTGCTCCATAATAGTGCAAAACCAGCTAACTGCTCTCCAGGTGACTATCTGTACCACTGAGATGAACAGCAACATTTATGGAAATGTATATATTTTTTAAGGTGAAGCTAGGATCAGTGTGTACCTCAGAGGAGAATCTCAGCCAAAGCATGAAAAGCATTTTGTGTTGATTTCTGAAATCTTTAACTGTCTTGAGAGGTGTCGTATTTGAAAGTGAACCTTCAAAAGGAGAAAGGGAGAAAATAAGGGCCAGGGTTTGCAACACCAACACATTCTACATTCCCCAGAAAGCCACTGACCTGTGGGGCTCTGTCAGTAGAGACCACAATAGGTAGTCCTACGGCAGCATCATTTCAAATCCCAGAGTGAGGAGTTTGTGTTGGGAAAATTATTCTGAGCTCATTCTTTGGATATAAGAACATACTGGCTTGTAAATGGGTTTTGACTTCTGGCATATATCCACAGTGGTGTGATGTCCCCTGTGTTGGAGTGACAGTGTCTGAACATACATTTGCCTGGTGAAAATTTATGGCTTTGATTTTTTTTTGGCTTGGGCTTCACATTTTGGAGGCTGTGGGTGCCTGTGGGACAGAGGGAGAGAAATGTGAGCTAGATCAATGCAATGAGGAAGGAGTCAAAAACCGAGGGAGCTGTATTTGTTGCAAGGAAAATGGATGGAGGCTGTGGAAAGTAATCACTGTTAGGAGCAGGAGAGTAATGGTATCCAATCAGGAGACATGAAAAGAGTACATTTTGGAACAGTAACTGGTGTTAGCTTCCCGTTAACTGTAATAATAACTATATCCTGGAGCGATTGCTGAGTTCATTTAGACCCAGATACAATAATTGCACTGTGTGCAACAAGCACCTTCAATTTGCTGTGGGATATTGAGTTGGAGTAAGCTCCCTTAAAGGCTCTGGTTTTCAGAGGCTGAGTTGCTAACAAAGTGCCCTCTTGCTCTCACATGCCGTTGCTCACCACCCATTCACACACATCTGTTTTCTCTGATAAAATCAGGGTCTTTGCAGCTAAATGCCAGGCAGTATTTCTTCAGGAAACTCTCTGTCTTCCTGGCAGCATCTTGGGAGTCCCTCATTGTGGACTCGGAGCGCTCTGTGCTTGGAAATAAAGCAGCCTGTTTGTCCAGTGCCCAGTTTGGGACTGGGGCAGCTGGGCTCTGTTGGAGGTCCCAAAAGCGTGATTCAGGGAACTCATCAGCCACTGGAAAGGCTCTCATTAACCACAGCAGCCTTGGCATTGCCTCTGCCAGGCACAACAGAAGTCTTAAGGAGTAATAAGACTGACACACCCCAAGCTTAAATTTGACAACCTTTTTAATACCCAGATGAAAAGATTACAGGACTGACCTATTTGTTTATATGTGGTGAACCTGCAAAGTGTGCAAAAGGCTTTGTTCATTAGGTGAAGTCTGCAGTGTGGAGCTGCCCCACCAGCAACAGAGCTGCAGTCAAATGTGCAGATTGGATGGTGCCTCCAAGGAGCTGGGATCCTGCATCTGTTTGGAAATTCCCCATGCTGCCCCAAATTCTTAGACAAAATGCTTTGTGCTGTGAGGCAGAGGCAGCTCATCCCAGCCTTTAAGGCCACTAGAGGCTTTTGCAAGCAGTTCAGGCTCATCTGCCTCGCGGGCCTGGAACGTACAGTCAGGGCAATGCTGTGCCCTACAAGGCACTCCACAAGCTCAAATGGATTTTGTGAGTGGTGAGGCATGCCACAGTGTAATATGGGATCCACCACTCCTGTGTCCTGATCTTCCATAATGTTATTAATTAACAGTGGTTTGGACACATGAAACATCCTCTTTTCTACTCTAATAATTTTAGTGCATCCTGACTTAAGGTGCTCGAGTGCTGCATGGTTAACTTTCTGCCCATCTCATGGCTCCTCAGGAGGTGGAAAAATGTAACCTAATACAAAGGCAGCTTCCTTAAGAGAAGTATTTGTTCCGTTCTCTGCTGGAAGGAAGTACAAAGGCCTAGGGAGCATTGCTGCTACTCAGGGACTAACTCTGATCTGGATTTTGAAGATTTCCTAAAATAGGATCCAGTGAAGGAGCTGGAAGGTGTGCTATAACTTGATGAATATGGTAACTCAGGTTTTCTCCCACAGCATGCCAAGCTGGAAGGTGTGGGAAAATGGCATTTGTGGCTCAGGAAACAGAGTAGGTTGCCCAGCTCATCCTCTGAGAGCCTCAAATACCCAGAATCCTTTAATGAGCACAATCAAAGGTGTGCTTTCTCTCTGCATTCACCATTTGCTTGGGGAGAGTCCAAAGTGTGCTGTGCATGGCTACTGCAGACTCTCAAACTTCTCATGATCTTGTGTCTTTAAGGAGGATGGAGACATGCAGCTGGGACCTGTCTGTTCAACTTGGCGAATGTCAGAGAGGGAAAGGAAGGTCAGTGTGAACCCTTCATGCTATTAATCACCCAAAGCACACAACCATCTGCACAACTATATTGATTGACTTGGTTCTGATGTAATCCAAGATGTTACCCCTGTGCTGTCCCTAATTGGGGCAGCCTGAGCACAAATTCCTCTGTGTCCTGCCAGGGACAGACCCCAGGCTGTCCTGTTGCTCTGATACATCTGTAGGGGGAGATGGGACAGGCCTGATGGGGCTTATGTGGCACTTACCAGTGTTCCTCCACCCTCACTGTTCCTCCTGCATTCCAGCCAGTGCTCAGCAGGCAGGCGGTGCATGCAGCCAGCAACCGGGGTCCCAGAGGTCACAGCAGAGCAGGTGAAGCTGCAGAGTGCTTGAGCCAGTGACAAGGAGAAAAAGTGTGTTGTTATAAATCTACAGCCTGGTCTTAATAGCTTGGGGCTACAGGCATGTAGATTGAATTTCAGCCCTATATTTCAAAGAAGTCATGCAGTGGCATGTCAAGGCACTATAACTGAACAGCCCTCTGGTGTGTTGGATGTCTGGCAGGTGGACTAACTACAGCAATGAAATAAAGCATAACAGCATGTAAGATTGAAGAACAGGAGAAGTTCCTAGTGTTGTGATCAGGGCTGTAAAACAGCATCTCAGGGAACTGATGGAATCTTCTCTATGACTGGGTTATTTAAAAAAAGATTGGACAAATACTAGATGGTGTATATTAGCCTAGTGGTGTGAAAATCGTGGCAATTTTGTCAGAAAAGGATGACAGAAGGTATGCTGTTCCATTTTCAGCAACTTCGAGTGCTGCTTACTTTGCTATACAGAGTTAGGAGGAAGGTCTGTTCACTATTTTTTTGTTTGAATGGGGAGATTCTTTAGTTGTTAACCCTACAGAAAAAGAGATATTTTCATTCTGAAGTTTTAGCTTGTGCACTTTACTGTGAACACAAGAGAGACTGGAGGAAGGTCACTTGAATAGTCTCCTGCAACATAGGTCTAGGCACGTTTTTGCCAGCTGTACAAAAGGACATCTCTGCAGTGGTCAGATGCAGGGAAGGGGCATGGGAGAAGGGCACACATCAGGTACCCATCAGCTGGTGCACAGCACAAGAGCAGATACCACTTTGCTGGATGCCGCTCTGCAGCGGCTTCCTTTCAGGCTGCCCAGTTTCCTCCATGCATGGCCTTACTGGAAAGCTGCAGCAAAGCAGCAGAACTGATTTCTGCAGCTGTGCACAGTGGACAAAGGAGGAAAAGCCCAATGGTTAGGGTTTCCCAGCCTTGTTTCCCTGTAAAGCTGTCCCTGATCACAACAGCCTTATCCTTCCTACCTGCCCTGGTTTCTCAAATAGTCCCAGCATGGCTTTTCCTAGCCTCTGCACAGTGCTGCCAGCTGGTATCAGCTCAGCCAGGAAAGTCCAGCAGCAAGTGTTTGGCCGGCAAGTGAAGGCAGCCCATACCATAGCAGTGGAAATAAAGGGGCTTTACCTCCAGCAATAGCTTCCTTCAGCCCACAGTCAGTTCCCAATACTCCTCCCAGGTGTGATGGCAGCAAGCCCCTTTATTTTTGGACATCGCCACAGCAGCCAGCTCTGCCAAGCCCAGCAGCGATGCCGTGCCCTCTGTGGGCTGCAGGGAGCAGCCTCTGGTCCTACACACCTTATGCTGGGGTGGTGTGTGAGACTCTACAGGATGGCAGCGAGTCCAAGCCAAGGCAGGACAGAGCCAGCCTCATGGAGGCTGCCGTGGCATGCACAGTGAGTGCAGTTTTGGCCCTCTCTTTTGAACAAATGCTTTTACCGCTCTGTGAACCCAGAGGTACCATCCCTGGCCCTTGTGGTCCCTGAGGACTTCCTCTGGGCCACAGCAGAACGGAGGAAGGCACCCCTCACTCCAAGAAGCCTGTCTGGGTGTGCATCTTGTGAGGAGCTCAGTCCTCGGTATGAAACAGCAAGCTGATAATAAATATTCAACTTATTTAGAATTGCAGATACCAGGAGAAGGAAACCAGTAAACAAAAGAGGCCTCAATCAGCATTCTGGCTAAAAATCAGGAATGCCGAACTGAAGGGATGGATATAGGACGAACAGAAGGCGGTGAGTGGCCAGCCAGGCCTTTGAGCTAGCAATTAAATCAAATTCAAGTCTGAGAAAGCAAAAACTCAAAAGGAAGCTGCTTAAGTTAGGCTCTTCTTAATGAGAGACAAATACTCTAGAAATTATTTGCCTGCTAACAGTATTCATAAGCTGCTCCCAAGATGTTTTGATTAAACCACTGTTGTCTTTCTAGTGTACTAATGGTTTTTAATCTCTCTTGATGCCTTGGGGCAAAAGGCCCTACTGATTCACAGCAGCTTGGTGAGCTGAAATTGTCCCTGGTGAATGCATCTCTCATACCAGAATCACAGCTTTTAATTTTTAAAAATGTGAGTTTTCAGCAAAGGGAGAACCCTTAGTGTGTGAGCAGGGTGGAACTGCTGTGATGCCACGTGCCTGAATAGGAAAGGAGCTCCTCTGGGAGAGACACGTACTTCTACCTCTTCTCCTTAGGGTATGCTGAATTACAATGCCGGCACTATTTTACTGGTGGTCAAAACCTAATTGCACTTTCCTGCCTGGCTAATGTGGCTGGGAGGAGCAGGGTGCCATGTGTCCTGCTAGTCCCATGCTGACCTGCCAGAGGTGGGCACAGACCTGCAGGAAAGGCAAGCCTCATCTTGGGAGAGCTTCACATCTCTCCAACATCAATAGGGAGTGATGATGTAGGACTGATGCTATCCCTAGCCTTGTGCAAGGCTTTTCCTAAGTGGAGGGGGTCTGCTGTGCTCCTCAAGGCACTGGGAGCAGTGGCACTGATGGGGGAAGTGTGGGAATGCAGTCACAACTGTGCCACAGTTGGGATCACTGTGAAAGTGAACTGTGGTTGTTGAATACAGGCTTTGAGCTTATTCCTCCCTTTTCAGCTTCCCTTTTTGCTGGCAGTTATGGGATGGACCTAAATGAGTCTTTACAGGACTTCTTGTGTCTTAGAAGTTTGGCTTCATCTTCCCTGTGAGCATCATGCGGTTGTGCCACCCAGCTGGTTCATGGGCAGTGTCTGACTAGTGCAGTTTCTAGTTAGGAGATGGGGTATGAGACGGTTGATTTCTGGTGTTCAGTGGCCCTCATGTCACACAAAGCTTCTGGGAGATGAGGGCAGTGAGTCATGTTTGATTCCTGTGAAATTACTGTCCTCAGACTGGGAAAGCAATATTTTTCATGCCCTAAAACAGTGCTCTGGGCTTATACCAAATTCAAAGCACACTCAGGAGGCAGTGTCTTTTTGGTGCTCAGCCTCCTGCAGTGGTGTCCATACCTCCCTCCTTTTTACACACACACACACACGCACCCTTACATTCAGCATACCTGGCCACCCTGCCTGACACGTTGCTCCACTGATAGCGGGCAGCCAAGTGCTTGCTACCAGCCATGACCCCTTTTTCCGAACTAATTCCAAAGCCCACAGCCACCTTACTGTTCCCACTCCATGCAACTTTCTGGCTCCTCAGTTTATTTCCTGCAAACTCATGCTAAAGGATTTTACAGGAAAAAGGCCAGGAATGGGCTGGGGAGGGAGGACAGGCTTTTCTGTCAGCAGGTACAAGAGGAAATCTCTGCCTGGCAGGGACTTGGACAGCGTGTGCTGTTTGCTCACCTCCTGCCTCCTGTCTGGGCGAGGCACCAGGGAGCATCCCTGATGAGAGCAGACAGTTCTCCTGTCCTCTGGGTGCAGTAGCTGCTTGTTGCTTGTGGAGAATGAAAACATATTAAAGTACAAAACTGCTGCACTAGTCATTTTCCAATTCCCCACTTGGAGAACTGGCTTCCCTGGAAAATAGGTCACTTACATAAAAAGCACCTTATTATCACAGCACAGCAGTGAAGGAAGAGATGGCTTGAGAGACACTTTCATTCTGAGCCCGTGTTCTTGGGTACTTAGATATTTCTGGAAAATTGACCCTTTGGGCTGCAATTTCTTATGCTCATTTTCAGCCCGTAAGGTGAATTTCAGGACCTTGTTCCCTCCACTAAGCTAGATGAAGCTAGGGAAAAAAAAGTGTTACATCTTAACCCTTGGGAGGGCAGTGCATTCTAAACCATTACTTTCTCTGGGGATTAGGGTGAGACATTATTCCTGATATTATAGCAAAGGTGGGGAAGACTCCCAGAGACAAGTAAACTTGAGCCCTTCCACCTCCACCTGCAGTAGCCACCCCAGGTATTCATTTGCTTTTTTCTTCTAACTTGTAGTTGTGCTTAGCTCTCCCCAGGATGGGAAACAGTCATTGAAGGGCAACTGGAGGAGGAAGGATGGGGAGAAGAGCTCATGCTGGGCATGGGAGTGCTTGAGGTGTGGAAAGGGACCTTAGGGACATGCCCTTGTGAGGAGGGTAGAAAGTATCCAATTTCAGGTAAAGGCACCAGAGCTAAGACAGGGGAAATATAGGTGTATGGAGAGAAAGGAGGGCCTCACTGAGGATATGTGTGGTTGACCTTGGAGTCAGGTAATCTTGAGAAGGAAAAGGGAGATCTGTGGTAAACAGCTTTGGCTTCAGAAGAGTGCTCCTCTGAAAGGAAGTTGCTCCGGCTTTGGACAACAGGCTGACTGAGACTCCAAAAGGCAATACCCACCTCCTTGGTCCTCGGTTGGGTGCCATATTGTGCCTCTGTTTCAACAGGGAGATTGAAGTTCTGTAAACCTGACAAGAGAAAGCACGGAGAGTTTCCTCGGCCTCTCCATTTTAATGTTACTGACTTCAACCTTGGCCAGCATCCGTTTCCCCTCACTATGCTGTTCAGGCTGTGGAAGAAGGCACCTTCCCAGGTAGACTTGTACTGAGCTAGGTAGGCAGAAAGGGGTCAGGGTGCAAGAGAGGCCCCGGAAGAGGAAGGATCAGTGGAATGGAGGAGGACAAGGAGAGAATGCAGTAACATCAGCCAATGGGATGGGAAGACTGAGGGTAACAGCACAGTGAGAAGCCTGTGGAGACTTGGGAGCTGGAGAGGGCAGATGGAGAACAGGACAACCAAAGAGCAGTTTGCTGGCCTCATATCCTTACCAGTGCTGGCACAATGTGGACAGCATGGCCCCAGATAGTGGGGGGCATCCCTGCCACTGACACCACTGTGAGGGCTGGGGGCAGAGGGCCTGGTGTCCTGGCACACAGGAGATGCTTTCAAAATGGATTAGCAATTACCTCTGCAGCAGCAGCAGCCAGAGAGCAGGAGTAATTTACATTGTAAGAGCTGGGAGATAGATGGCTCTTTAAACCAGATCTGTCATTCCCAGCTCTCTCTCCCATCTCAGATGCTTTGATGTTCCTCTTTGAAGAGATCTCCTCGTTTGCTATTCCTCACTCCCCTGGTACTGCTCCAGCTCTCCAATTGCCTTTCTCTGTCTTCCTGCCTGTGTGCCTTTGCTGCTGTGCTGCTACGCCTGTGTCTCAGCAGGAAGGACACAGAGCGAGTGACAGCTGGCACCCTGAAAGCCAGTGCTGGCAAGGGGATGCAGGGAGGGAAAGCCAGCTTCAGCAGCACTGAGGTGTTTGTTTAGCACGAGATCTAATGCACCATCAAGGTCAATGTGAAACAATAACAGCAATAATGCCAGGCGAATTTCAATCACTGTGTGGGCATCTGGTGGGGGGATCCAAGTGTTCAACACAAAGGTAGAAAAAGATGGAGGTGAATGGGGGGCTGGAGCCCAGAAGCTCCTTGTTCCACAGCCTTTCAAGGGCAGCGTGGGCTTCCCAGTATTTCAGTGTGAATGGCATCTCTCACATCACCTGTGTCCCTCATAGGTTCAAGTCCCTGGAAAGGGAAGGAAAAGAGGAACAGACTAGTGAGAAAAATGTTTTGAGGTGGTTGAAGTTTTGGGAGGGCTGGGCGAAACAGGGCAGAGGCTCTTCTGAGCAGCAGTGGCCATCAAGAAGTCTGCCACAGCAGGTGTAGAGGAACAGAGAGGGGCAGATGAGTTAGAAGAGGTAAGTTTTGTAGATGTCAAACTAAAGGCTAAGTACAGGATGGGAGACCCCACAGCTAGAGAGGATAAGCCTGTGCTGAAACTATGGCCTTATCTATACACAGTTGTTTTACCAACACTAAGGTGTAGCTACTCAGGTGGGGTTTTGCCTTGCTGCAACACACCTGCTGTCCTGAGCTCTCACATCCCAGGGTGCCAGTGACTGAGGGTTTGGTGTTTTGCAAAAACTCCTTGACAACCTGCTTACGCTAAACAGCAATGTGCACCCATTGGTGTCTATATGGGTTCTTATTAAGCGGTGAAAGTTGAAAGAGGTAACAGCAGTGCTTTCCTTTCAGCACTTATGTTGGTGAAGGGGTAAAGGGGCCTCAGTATAACTCTTTTCACATATGTGTGTGAACTTTGTAGGCCAATGGTGTGTTACATCTCAGGATTGTCTTAACGGGTGGAGCTGGAGAGCAAACTCTCACAGAAGCGTGTATATACATGAGTGTCCTGCTGCTGGGTATCTACTTTGTAAGATATTTTGAAGGGTTCATGCTTTTGAAGTAAAATGATTGCTACGTATGTCCTGTACATGCAGAAATAATAGAATCATAGAATAGTTAGGGTTGGAAAGGACCTTAAGATCATCTAGTTCCAACTTTCAGAGGTACTTAGGTCTGTGTTGCCTTTGAGAGCTGTGCTTGAATTTGTGCTCAAGGTTCTATAGCCAAGAGCTGTGAAGCAGATGTTTTGACTGTGGGGACTAAACAAGAGTTTCTGTTTCTAGTGCCAACTGAACAGTGCTAATCTAGTCCAAATATCCACCTGCCTTGAAGCACACGTGTCCCTGCATTCCTGTCATGAGCCCCAGTCCTTTTTTGGCAACACAGCCCAGATTTCCAAAAGTGGGCTCTGTCTTTTAAGGGTCACTTTGAAACACACATAAAGACCTGAGGTTTTTGAGTTCCTGAGACAAGAAAAAGAGCTAAATAGCTCTCAAAAATAAATGCACCCCTAGCAGATGAATTGCCCCAAACTGCCTTTGGAAACACTGGGTGGATTCAGGAAAAGTTGTTTTGTATAGCCTGCAGTTTATAAGCAAGGACCCCAGCCTGGCACAGGGGTCTTGGGACCACAGATCCCTCATGGTGAACATAGCCAGGTGGAAGCTGTTCATGGCTCATCTTCCTCCCCAGTCATGCTCACCAACAGGACTTTGGTTTCTGCTCTCTGATTTAAGCAGCTTGAATGGTTTCAGTACACCCTGGGTTCACCAGCTTGGAGGGATGAAACCACAGCTCAATCTGGATGCTATGGTTATGTTCCCTGCTGTTAGGCATGCTGTAGGGTGTCATCACTATTTCTCAGACCCAGGTTTGTATAGTTTGATGGAAAGGCTGTGTTTGCAAATGCTGCAGAAGGGCTGTTTCCCCTTCTGGATCTTTCTTCTGGCTGCTGAAAAGGGCTGCTTGACCACACATGGTTAGGCCAGTCACTGTGGAGGTCAATCATCTTGGTGGTTTGTGGGGGTGGGTGAGAAGCACAAGTACCAACAATCAGCAGGCTTTGAACTCTTCATATTTCCTTTTTCTTTCCTAAGTACGCACTGTTGCAAGAAAAGGGCATGGTGGTTGTTCAGTCATGTGACTGTCATTACACAAAACCTTGCCCATACTCAGGGACTGCTTTAACCAAAAAACATGTCAGGTTTCACTTACAGATTAGGGACCCTCTGTCTGTTGCTGGTTCTGTGAATTAACTCCAGTCTGATGCCCAGGGTAACCTGCTCTCCAGCAGATAGGTATCCATGTGTCAGAGCAGCCAGTAGCAGGGGATGTGCCACCTGATTTGTCTCACACTAACTGGTAGCCTCAGGAGCCTGATTTCCTTTGCAGTGATGTTGGGGTGTGATCAGGGCAGAATCTGGCCTCATTGTTTCACCCTGGGGAACATAGACAAGCTACACAGCATCTCTTATTCCTACTGTGATGCCTTGGCAGAAAATGACGTCATCTATGTACAGACTTGTGTTAGGAGCAGTGCTTCAGGGGAGGATCATGGGGACACCATTTCTCCTGGTGAGGGGCTCCTGGCAGCATGTCCACTGAGCTTGTGGCACTGGGAGGGAGCTACAGCACTGCTTCCTTCTTGCTTTCTTATGTTTTTGCTGTGGCTTGTTCCCTCTTTTGTTTGGGCTGCAGGACACTAGGGAGTCTTGCATGTGGGAGGAAATAAACCTCCATGTCCTGGACTCCTAAAAAGCATCCCTTCCTGATGTGTGCCTGATGCTTCGTGTGCCTGCATTCACTCAAGCTGAGGTTAAGGAAGGGAGATGGCTTGCTATAAGCAGGTTGGTGAAGGAAAAGGATTATCCTTCCTCTTGGGAGTATTAGTGAATAGACAGGCTGTGAGCACTGCCAAGTAAATCTACAATTTTTAGAGAAATGAGCACTCAGACATTGTCACCTCACTTTAATCTTCTCTTGCCTTTAGTGATTAGTTTCTCCTTGGCCACTGCAGACTATCTGACTAGCAATAAGTACGGCTTACTCTACTGTTGTGGCTCAACATTAACTGTTAATGATGTAAAGCTGTATTAAGCCTGAGCTACTCTGATCATCTCATTCGACATATCCCTTGATCACTATGGAACAAATTTCTCTGTAACAAGCTGTTGGTCAGTTGATTCATGACTGCTTTTTCTTCTTATAATTGTCTTGAAAAGAAATTTTTGAGCTGAAAACTGTAGCAGTGTGTGTTGCAGGAAGAGAAAATGCCTGAGACACACACTGACCTTCAATACGCAAAGTGTATCCACAAAGCTTACCTTGCCTTTAGAGGTCATCCTGTATTTTCCACAAGGGTGGAAGGCTGGAACCCCAGTTGGCATGAACCAATGCAGCCTGCCTGAAAAAGGCTGAATTCTTCAGCTGGGAATTTGCTGAATAGTTGTTGTTAGAGGTCTATAAAATCAGATGTGGCACAGAGAGGGCAGGCAAGGAACATCCATTCGCTAGCTGTTTTCCTACAAGAATAAAGGGACACCAGCTGCTGTATGCTCAAAACAACAGGGAGTGATTCCTAGTACAAGGCAACATTAATCTTGCCACAGTATGCTACAGGTTTAAGTTTCCATGGTTCAAAAAGCATTTAGACAAACTTACAGAAAAAAAAAAAAATATCCCTCCTAAGGCTATTAAACACAAGAAGAACATGCCTTCTTGCCCAGAAAACCCCATTGCTGCCGTGTAGGAATACATTAAAAGGGGTATCTTGGGCTGCTTAGGGCACAGAAGAGCAGGTTAGCAAAAACAGTATAGGTCCTTAGTGTGTGGCAGAAGGTGGCATAGTAAAATAAATAAGCTTCCTGCTCTTCCAGATTTTAGGATGGTTTTATAAAAAGACAATGGCACTATGCAACTAAAGCAGCCAGAAATTTCCCTCCTGCTCTCTGAGATGCTCAGGCAAAGACCAGCCATGATATCAGGGGCTAGTCCATCACCACAGACCTGGGAGAGCATCCCTGGCCACACTGAGTATTTCTTGTAGCCTTGCTGAGGAGATGACGTTCAAGCCATCCAGACTCCCTGTCATAGTTTAAACCCAGCCAGGCAGCACGTTCATTCACTCAAACATCCCCCCCCCCCCCC